>JALIZH010006714.1:0-147249 GCA_030522465.1 Rhipicephalus appendiculatus
ATGGCGCGTGCTTCTTTTCTCTCCCGCAGTGGCTGTCACCGTCATGTGGTCCGCATCAGAGAGCTCTTGCCTTAGTTAGTCGTCGTGTCTCTGTGTCGGCGGCGCTCGTAGCCGTGTTTGGCTGAAAGTGTGGCGGCTGTGCCCGCTCGTTACGAGCCAAGGCCGCCTCTGCTGGCTCCTTCCGTGTCGAAGAAAACTTGGCCGCCCGCCACGCGCTGTCTTTCTTTCGGCTGCACCGTGGCACCACGAAGAGTCGCTTGTATAGTTCGGTGCACTGTATACGACTGCTCAGGCAGAACGCTGTCGCAACGTAGACAGTCATGTGATTGTGATTACAACAGTACAGTAAATAACGCGAATAAGTTTGGACTGCAGTATTAAGTTCGCAGATCTCTTCTGTACTCGTAGCCAGTGGCGTAGCCAGGGGGTGGCACACCGGGCCCGTGCCCCCCCCCCCTACCTGAAATTTGTTTTCGCCATTGCATACAGAGCGAAAAATGATAATTTCAAGGAGGTGCACGCCCCCGCCCTTGAAAAAACATTTCTGGCTACGCCCCTGCTCGTAGCACTCACAAGCTGAATCTTCTAACATTTCAAACTATGGTTGAGTAAGACTTGTCGTTGGGCGAGTCGGTTAGCATCAAAGGGGTACATAATAGCGCAAACTTAGAAAAAGAAAGACACGAGAAAAGAAGTAGGAGGGAGCAGGAAGGTCGGGCGCTAAACTTTAACTGTTTCTTCGAAAGAACTAGCCACCAGGTTACAGCTTTCTGCGCATGCGTGCATCAATATCGACAAAAAAGTGGTCACATCAAAGAGCTGCATCTCATTTTGGAAAAGTGAAACAGACATATCACTGATACGACACGTGCCTCTGTTCTTATAGTGAAACGCCTCCAATAACTGCAGGCCAGACAATAGCGCATTGTCTGGCCTGCACTTGTGAGCCTCGACTTCGTGAGATTTAGATAATAGGCAGGAGCAACGACGCATTAGCGCGAGAGTTATTGGAGGTGTTTAGCATTAAGAAGAGAGGCGCGTGCTGTGCATCAGTGATACGTCTGTTTCAACTTTTCCCAAAATGAGATGCAGCTCTTTGATATGCGAGTGTGACCACATTTTTGCCGATATTGATGCACGCATGCGCAGATAGTTGTAACCTGGTGGCTAGTTCTTTCAAATAAACAGTTGAAGTTTAGCGCCCGACCTTTCTGCTCCCTCCTATACTTCTTTTCTCGTGTCTTTCTTTTTCTAAGTTTGCGCTATTATGTACCCCTTTCAAACTCTAACTTGACATGTGTTCAAACAGATTGTGTATCTGGAGGTGTTCGTGCATTGCCTTTTCGTTTATTTTTGTCTGCAACTGATGTATGATCTTCGCTTCTGTGATATCGTCGGTGGGGCTGCAGCATGTAAAAATGAATGAATGAATGAATGAATGAATGAATGAATGAATGAATGAATGAATGAATGAATGAATGAATGAATGAATGAATGTGACAGATATTACGGACGAACGGAGGGCTTGCGTTTTAACTTTGTTATACTCAACATTAATGAGAACTAGCCGACAACATTACGGGCGGACACATGCAGCTTGGTCGCTTGTTCGATGCAAGTCGCAGACGGGCGGACGCCGCTCGTTGGTTCGAATCTCCTAACTTCTCTTTCATTTCATTCCACCTACTCCCTTGCTTTTGGCGCTGTGCCGTGCGCCCCTTATATGGGTTGCGGAATAATGGCCACCCTTTCTTTTTAATGCAATAATTACTCCTCCTACAGCGACGAATTAGCCGGGACACTCGAATGCTGCAGAAGGTACACCACTCTCCAGCGCTCGCTCATACCCGTGGCGTAACAGCGGGGATGGCATTAAACTCGCCGGTGTAACCAGGATTTTATTTAAGGGTGGGGGGGGAGGGGGGGGGGGGGGGCATTGGAACTACTCCTGTATGAAGTGTGTGCTTGCTTGTGCGCGTGTGTGGTGGTTTCGAGAGGGGGGAGGGGAGAGGAAGCACACTACATTCGCCCTCTGTGTGGCTGCGTTCGTCAGATCCGGCGTTTCTTGGCTAAAAGAGAGGACGAACCGACGGACACGTGCAGATGCATGGACCAACATACTTTAGAGGACGGAAATAGCCATTGTCGAGACAGACAGACTATTGCGATAGTATAGCTCTCCTCGACAACGATTAGAGACATTATGTATGACATACTTTAACCTCCTTGGGCGTGACCCACAGGGAGAGTTAGCGTGCCTCTTTAAAGAGAGTCGAACCCGGATATAATGAAATATCGGTTTTAACGAAGTAAATGAAGAATACTCTTGCAATAGATATAGTGTTAGAAATATACTTTTATAACGAATTTTCGGATATAACGAACTCATTTTCGTGCAAGGTACAACTTCGTTATAAAGAGGTTTGAGCTGTATACCCGAAAGGAGTCGCACATACTCTTTTTTTTTTCCTTAAAAGTGTAATGCCGCCATTTGTGGAGGACACTTGCACTGTCTACTTGGAGCCGTGGCGTCACACCTGCGTACAAACCACCCGTGTAATCACTAATAGGATTACCCACAAACGAATTGAGCAACCCCGCGAAACGAGTGCTTGCTTTCATTTGCCACGCTTGGTCATCGTGGCTTGCAAATCTCGGTGCACACGATCACGCACCCTTGTGGGCACCAGCTGCTTTGCGTCTCTGGGCCCGGGGAGGAGACGCGGAATCTTTTGAGATCTCTGCAACACGTGAGCGCTAGTGACGGATGTTAAATTACCGTAATTATTGCCTTATTAGCGACCCATTATGATAGCTGGCACCAGGAAAGAAATGAGGAAGTTGCATGCGTCGCTGAAGAATGATGCCGGTTCTCAGCACTTTTATTTTCTCTTTTGGCTTTTCGCAACTACGCTAAAACATAATCAAGCTGGAACCTCGCAAGGAAGTGTCTGAGCATTTCGTTTATAAAGAAAGAAAGAGAAATGGTGCAAGTATTATTATTATTATTTTTTTTTTAATGGAGCGGAGTGTAGTACGAGCACGTGCTGGCAACCGGCTGCTAGATTCCGACATCCCTTATTATCGAGGGGGAAAAGCACGTTTCCCTTTTTGTCTTTACGATTACTAAATCATTCCGTCCGCCTAATCAGGTCACTTGTAAAGCCGTGTTCAGACTACGTGCGCAACGTACGCATCCTCGGTAAGGATCGTAAGCGTAAGCGCAAGCAACGTAATGAGCTTGTTCAGACGTTGTTGGATTTAGCGCAAAGTACGTAACGTAAGGGACGTAAATGTTGCCGGGCCGGCGACTTTTACGACAACTACAGATGCGACCGTTACGTACGACCAATGGGCAAAGCAGGTTCGGTTTTCACTTTCCGTTCGCGGGGCTTCAGGCCTCCCCCGATTCCGCGTCTTCATGCGCGTCTTGAAAGCCATGCAGTAGCGTGTCTGTGCAGTTGGTTTGCCGGACTAAAGCGCAGACGCGATATGCGTTAATGTGAGCGCACGTAGCGTCTTCCCTTTAGCCCAACCAGGCCAGCCATGGCCAAACACGCGAACCTTGCTAGGCTGAAATTGTAGCGACGACGCAACGCACGTTCAGAGTGGTCATTGGCGCGTCGTAAAAAACGTATCGTACCGAAAAGATCAATGTGAACATACGTGGTCGCTAGCGACGCAAACTGACGATACAGCCGTTACGCGATACATTTATGAAAGATGCGACTGCAGTCTGAACGCGGCTTAAGGCGTAGGATACCATATACGTCATATGGTACGTAAAGGTATCAACAACCGTACAAAACTCAGCTACATGCGCATTAGCGCCCATGAGCGTCGACAGGGCGGGAACATTACGGGTTCATTTCCCCCTCCCCCCCCTTATTATTATTATTATTATTATTATTATTATTATTATTATTATTATTATTATTATTATTATTATTATTATTAATTTTTTCTTCTAATTGGCCAATATCCGGGAGCACCGACGATCGCCCGTTACAAAGGGAAGGGCCGCAGAAATCACTATCGTTTCAAAGGGGGGCTTCCGCCCCCCCTCCCCCACTTAAGCAGCACCAGCACCTGCCCTCCATCCGAGACGACAACGCTTCCCCCACCCCCCCACCGCGATGCGACGCGGGTTTGCACTCCCCCAAGACAAAATCCTGCCGATGGCTGTGGTAGCAACATGTACAATGAGAAAGAACGTACACCTCACAGAATACCCTAGTGATATCTTTTCAAATTTAGCAAGCATACGAAGAAACCACTGCTTACGGATGTACGCTTCGCGTTTCGGCTCTCGTGTTTTGTTTATTTATTTTTTGTCGTGTTGTGTGGCCGCGTTGTCGCTAACGACGCGCGCGTACCAGCTTCCCGAGCGTTCATCGGAACAGGCAGGCTTGATGTGTGTCACCGAGGTCCTGACGTTCGTAGGCTGCGCGTGTCATTGCGGTTGAGTAAAGGCTCGACCCTCCCGGAAACCAACCACACGACGGGTTCTCGCTTAGCCGAGGGCCGGACCGTCGCACAAGCAATCCGTCATCCTTCGGAAGAAGACGACGCGCGCTTACGCTAAAGCGCCATCTGCCTCCTCGTCGCGGCGTGGTGGTCGCCTGAACGATCAAGCAACCGCTTCCTACTTCCGTTCGGCAGTTACGTGCAGCGAGGGGAACTGGTGGGAGTTGGTGTCAAACAAACTAAAAGAAAGCCGCGCGCGAGACGCAAGCGCTCACGCGTGTCGACCGGCGCTTCAGGGGCGCTGCACGGAACACCTGCACGGCGCCGTCTTCTGACGACGTCATCTGAGGCAGGGGTTTGTGAACCTCGCTCAGCATCCCCCGTGGTGGTGGAGCCCGAAGCCCCGCCCACCCAATAACTTATTTTCGATACGTACTCCCGCAGAAACCAGAGCCCCTGATAAGTAGTTCCATAGAGCCTTTGCGGAAAGAAAAGTACCCGCTCGGAAATTCTTAAAGAAGAAAATAAAAAAAGTAACGGATACTCTGAGGGGCGTGGCCAGAGATTGTATTTTTTTTTTTTCGGAGGATGGAGGGGGGGGTCAACGATCAACCAGCTTTTCTGTATGTTCGTGTGTGGAATGTCTGACGCTTTCCCCTTCCCTTTTACGCCAATGCATACTAGTTTAAGCTCGGCGTTGTGTTTCCCGCGCCTCACTGCACGACACTGGCTTAGCCAGAGAAAAGGCACCCCTACCCACCCTCGAACTTTTTTCAGTTTTGAATGTGCATATATACACACAAACAAACATACATACATAAAGGCTGGTTCAATCCTTTCGAAATGAAAAAAAAAAAAAATTCTGGCTATGCCCCTGCTGCATGCAACTGCGTAGAGGAACGAGCGGTGTCCCATGCGTGTCTTTCCGCGTCATTCGTCCGCGGAGGAGACACGCGAGCCCTCTGGTGTCGCCTATCATTAAGCATCATTTATCAGGCGCCACCTCGGTGTCCTCTGTGGGACAGCCAGCTCGCGCCGTCCTGTCTGGCTGATTTCTCGCCTGTGCCAAGCTAGGATACGCGTGCGGTTCCTAATCTTTGTTTGACGCCGCATACTTGTTCACAGCACCGACAATGTTGGGCACATGAAAAAGCCTACTTGGGCCAACTACCTGCTTCTGAATTCTTCCTTTCGGTTATATTTTCTCCCTGTTGCAATCAACTTATATATATATAAACAATGAAGGGCTAAAATTGTTCCTTTCCAGAACAATTTTTCCTACGTCTTGATTTTTTGCACAGTATATATATATTGTGTAAAGTGATGCATTCAATTCAATTCTTTCAATGAAATTTCATGTCTACAGAACACACACCGCAGCATATTTCTGTATTTCAGTCCATTCAGATGGGATAGCCCCCCCCCCCCCCCCCCCCAAATAAAAAAAAACACTGCGGTAACCCCCCCCCCCCCCTAAAATAAGTAAGAAATATATTCTGGCTGCACTTTTGGTGAGAAAGATGATGTTCCTAGTTACAGGAGCATATTGCAGTTTTCGAAGCATTTTTCATGTAAGTCAACCATCACACTCATAGCACATCCATATGTTTGAAAATTTGCTGTAAACTCTCTGTATCTTTCGGGAACTAATGGAAGATTGACTTGAAATTGAAAAGTTTAGTGGCAGCCACCATATTTTTATCCCCACATATCCATAACTCCGTCATGCCCGTCAGATTTTTTTTTCTTCTTCTTCACTTAATCTGCAAAGGCCTAATCTACATCACGTGATGTCTTCCATGTACATCTATAACTCTTGTCGCTAGGCTCATTTTTCACAAACAAAAATGCATGCCTTATTCATGCTTTGTTACGTTTCCCTGGTTGTCATTGGCCGTGCTCTCAAAGGGCGTTTTTTTTCTTCCTTTGCTGTTGTTTCAGGCGAAGAGGCTATCCACCGGTGAGATGGCGGCCATCAAGGTCATCAAGTTGGAGCCAGGTCAGTGGGGTTTTGTTGCACTTGAAGAAAGTTGTGCTTAGGGCATTCATCATCATCTTGCCACCAAATCAAGGTGTCTCATAGCACACTGGTAGTAGAGCTGTTACTATAGTTTGGAGCTTACACACAATATTGATTAGAACTAACAGACCAGAAAGCCAAGGAAGGTATAAGAGATGTTATATGTAGTAATTATGGTGTAAATGTGAAGAAAATAAAGTGGACGAAGAGATACCTTGCCACTAGCAGAGACCGAACCTGCGACCTTTGAATAATGCATTTGGTGCTTTACAAACTTGGTTACAGCGGTGGTCATTGCCCCGTCCACTTTATGCGGTCTATATCCCCTTCAGTGGCGGTGTGCACAATTGTACACATAAACTTCAGAGGTGCGTCACGCACCTCTTCGTTTCTTCGAATGGCTCGAAACGAATGCAACCAAAAAAGTAAACTGTGCATGCGTTTTGGGCCGAATATTTGATTCTCTTTATGCAAGGTTTAATGCTGGCTGATTGCAGAATAATTAGATATTCAATTACATGCTAATTAATATTAATTACCAAAACTTCCACAAAACAACACATTCCTTCATTTTCTTTCTTGCAATTGTAATACTGAATGCCTTAGAGTCATGCCATGCGAATTTGACGCATTTGCAAACAGTGCATCATAATTCGCGCCTGAAGGGGATATGTGCACTTAAATCTGGGAGGGTTAGTCAGTGCCGTTTGTAGCCATGACGGCGAGTGTGGAACACTCTTTTTCTGCCTCTTGTCGTCACGAAGCATGGGATCTTTTCGCGAGCTGGCAGCTGACCAATAATCCCTCGCATACCGCCTGAAATCATCAAGTCTGCCAAAACGAGACCCTCGCTATGAATGAAGGAAAGAAGTGGAAATTTTAAGGGCTCATTTTTCGTTGTTACACACACTGTAGCTCAGTTGGTGGAGCATTGGTCGTGTTATTCAAAGATCACAGGTTCAGTCCCTGCCAGCGGCAAATTATCTTTTCATCCACTTTATTTTCTTCACATTTACATGACAATTACTACAAATAACATCCCCTATACTTTCCTTGGCTTTCTGGTCGGTTAGTTCTCATTAATATTGTGTCTAACAAAGAAAACGAGCCCTTGAAATTCCCCTTCTTTTGTTCATTCATAGTTTGAGTTAGACACACACAAAGGCAAGGCGTGAAGGCAAGATAACTGCTGGTCGTTAAGAGTAAATGACTGAAATCTAAAAGAAGGCAAGTGCATGATGTGGAGGCAGAGAGTTTGGTGGGCAGATAAGATTAAGAAGTTTGCAGGGATAACATGACCATGGCAAGCACAGGACTGGATTAATTGGAGAAACATGGGAGAGTCCATTGACCTGCAGTGGGCATGGTCTGGCTGATGGTGACACATACAAAAATGGTTCATTTTTTCACTCGGTTACAGCGCAACACACACGAGGACAATAGAAGGAAAATGGACAACACGGCGCTGACTCGCAGTGATCAGTTGCGAGTCAGCGCCGTGTTGTCCGTTTTCCTTCTATTGTCCTCGTGTGTGTTTCGCTGTAACCGAGTGAAAAAATGAATCCCAACCAAGTGGCCCAACTTGCCGTTTGCTGCGATACAAAAATGGTCCTGTGATTTGGACTGGAAGATAGGTCCCTGTGTGCTTTATTATGGCCAGTCATGGGCACGTTACCAGTAAAAAGTAACAGTGTTACAGTTACCGAGTTTCCAAAAGTAACCTGTTACAGTTAGAGTTACTGTGAAAAAGTAACGTCATTACTTTTCCGTTACCGTATGAAATAATTGATCACGTACGAAATGATCAATTTATGCAATAAAAACGTACTAAGAGGTACGGGAAGTGCATAAGGAGTGAATACGACGTTCATTGACCATTGCCGTCCATTTCCTATGTTCTTCGAAGTGTATGAGACCCTGTTCAGAGAGCTTTGCGTCCGCTGACCATACAAACCATTGGGACACGTGTTCGTGAAACCCAAAGACCGCACACTTGCGGATGATCATTGCGAGATCATCTACATGTACGATACTGGTATTGCGAAGCGACAATTACATCAGCGAAACAGGCAGGAAAGGACCAGGAAAGTAAAAGTTGCTGAAGTCAACCATGCAACACGTTGTTAGACGGAGCTTGTTGAACACTGCTTGACAGGGCATGGCTTTGCCCTAAACAATGCGACGACACTGGCTCATGAATGACAGCTAGGGGTGGTTGGGTGGGGGGGGACTTCTGGAAACGTGGTTCATTTCCCACGACACACCGGCTTGCAAAAGCAACAGCAGCTCTCTACCGAACATTTGCAAGGACATGTGTGTCTGCTCATGTTTTCCTCTTTTTTTTTTTTTATAGTGGCCATTGTATACTGAGCACGCCACCTGTATAGCAGGCAAAATGTCTGTCATTTTTTTTAATAATTGTTGTGTGAAGTCGGAGTAGACCATTGACAATCAGTTACAGACAAGTTTTCAAAAATTGCTTCTCTAGTTCATGGCCTTCTGGCTTATTCAGCCACTTCGCACGGCTGTTTTCTAGCCACTTGTCAAACACGATAAGCTTGGAGCCTCGGACAAAGGAATGCTCCACCAGCACGTGCACCAAGAACAGAGCTAGAAGCTCAAGTGACAAAAAGAATATCCCCCCCCCCCCTCCATAAAAGGGACGTGAACTTAGGCAAGCTGTTCAGCTGCAACATGATTGATTTACGACATGTAGTTTACATATAAACTCTGAACACGGTCTTTTACACTGAAGATATTCCCCTTAGCGACATCTTCTCCTGAACTGCTAGGGGAGCCCTATTGTGGAAAGTTGAAAGGTGTAGAGGATATGGTCGAAAAGAAAGTTCGAAAAAGTGAAAAGCGTTTACCACCGGCCTTTAACGAGTGTTGCTGTTGGAGAATTTTTATAAAAACAGAAGTAACTGTAACAGTATTTTCCGTTACAGTTACTGTGTAAAAAAGTAACAGTGTTACAGTTACAAGTTCCTCTAACTAAAAACTAACTAGTTACAGTTGCAAGTTACTGAAAAATGTGACTAGTTACCGGTAACGCGTTACTAGTAACTGGTTACTGCCCAAGACTGATTATGGCACAGTTCTTCCCTACCTACCAACTTCACTCTCAAGAACTTTATTTGACTATAGTCGGGTACAACTTTTGTAGACGTCTGCCTTTGAGGTGGAAATGGTGCAGCCATCTAGCACTCTCGATTAACATCATAAACCGTGCATTCAGTGACCCCACTGAGGGAGAACATTGCTCAGTACACAAGCAGGACTGTTTCTTAAGTCGCGGAGGCAATCGGCTGCTGCACTTCAGTTATCTGCGCGGGGCCTCTCTTGGCTTAAGTTGTATCCGGCTACAGGCTCATGAGGACATTAATGGATTGTATAAAAACAGTGCAGGAATGGGACCCATTTCTGGATTCACCGCTGGACCTTTTGGTACATAGTGTGTAGATTGGAAAAGAAAGGAAAGAGATCTTAGAGTTAACTATTTTGTAGTCGCTACTTTATGGTATGCTTGGTTATTGTTTGGTTGATGACATTTTAAACATGTCCTGACACTACTATTCAGTGAAACTTGTCTGCACCAAGGGTCTTAACACTGATTCCAGCATGCTGAAGGAACCTTCCATGGAAACAGTGATATAATTTATGTTCACTTTTCAGCTGACGATGCTGCCATCACTTGGTTACTTCTTGTTTTATAGCTTGCCTTGACCAATCATGAATGTGACGCACCAGGATGTAAAGGATGCCCCTTTTGATATACAGAATACTCTCAGTAAACGGAAATCTGTTAAACGGAACTACTGCTTAAATGGAACAAGTGCTTCTGACAAAATTGGTTTCATTCTTGCATTCTGCACCCCTGGTAATCTCGCAGTAAATGGAACTCCTGTTAAACGGAACATATTTTCCTGGTCCCTTCAGGTTCCATTTAATAAGTCTACTGTACATTTATGATTTCATAAGTGCAGTGTTATGCAAAGACAAAATAGCTGTGCCTTGCCTGGGACGACTGCTGTAGGAATCGTCAGGTGCTTCATCTTATTTTAAGAAGAAATTCTCATTTGAAGAAGAAATTATTTGCAATATATTTGACAAAAGAGTAAGGAAATGTTAAATAAGAAATGATAACAAACGCTGGCACAGTGAGAACAAATTCTGTACATGAAATTAACGGACCCTAAAGGAGACATGCGTGATGGTGTGATTGTTCTGTTGACTATGCGACAAAGGCAAATCACTTTTGTGAAGGTATGTATGTGTCCCACGAAGGATGGGTGTGCTCATAACCAACTTAAAGTTCAAAACATGCATTTTCTCTCTCTCCCCTTTCCCACATTTCCTGTCATGACTGGGGGAGTATTATGAATTTTAAGGTTGACACATTGGCAGGTATGCATTGGCATTTATCACATCACCCCTGGAGAGAAAAGGAGTGGGCTGGGTCTCTTCTCAATAAAGACAGAGCTGTTTAATGGGAACAATGTTTTGCTATTCGAGTCTGTAGTATAAAGTATTTCAGCTCGAAAAATACTTTGCACAGCAACATTTCTTTACAAATAGTCCATTGATCTGCAGTTTATTAATATTGAACTTACACTGTCAAAAAGCCTTGCCAATATGTAGGTGGCAGTCAGTGGCATAGCCAGGGGGCGTTAACCCCTCCCCCCCCCCCTAAATTTTTATATTTGGGTGTGTACATAGTGTATATGCACACACATACAACCACACCCGAACCTAGGTCGGACTGCCCCCTTCATCCCCCCCCCCCTTGTGGTAGCAGTAATTCCAGCTGCTTACTCTTGATTTTTTTTATCAGTTCGCACATTCCCAGAATGTGATCTGCTAGTATAACTGAAAATCAACATTTTTGTTTAGGTGTCCTTCAAAATGTACATTTAAGAAAATTAAATATCTGGGGTTTCATGTGTGGGAAAACCACAAGTCCATGAGGCACACCTTATTGGGAGACTCCGGATTAAATCTGACCGTCTGGGGTTCTTGAAAGAGCGCCTAAATCTGATTATTAGGGTGTTTTTTCATTTTGCCCCCATAAAAATGTGGCCCCAATGGCTGGGAATGGAACCCATGCCCTTCAGCTAAGCAGCATAGCTGGAAGGTTATGACGACAGGTAAATGCACATTTTAGCAATGGGCTAGCATTGTTTTGTTTTAATAAAAAGGACCTACATCTGCAGTGTACATATTGGCTGCTGTTCTTTTCTAGGTTGGCGCTACGGCACATGTGAGTTTTATCCTACGTGTGTGTGTTTTACTGGCTTGCTGATCTGTTTTGAAACCTACCATGAGTGCTTTCTATTTCACTTCAAGCAAGAACCAGCGTACAACTCAATTGCATACATATCTGCATGCAGGCCACTCACATCCCTAACGTGTGCGTGTGCTTTTAGTTTAAACTTAACCCACACGGTCTGCCCTTTGTCTTACACTGTTAACACACAACATTTGGGTTTGCAGTGTGAACTGTTGCATTTAATCTTTTAGAATAAAAGTGACTTGTTTTTTTTTCGTCTAACATCTAAAGCCTGCTGTTTGTTGAACCATATGCCCATTTTATTGCTATTATTACCATTATTATTATTATACTGCTCCACTTGTCAAAGCAGTAATATGGCACCTGCATCTGTAATGGCTGTACATCAGTCTTCCCATTTTTGCCAAACCACCCCATAAATTTGTGAAGTATATCGTTATCATTTCAAGTAATATTGGGACTCTGGAATTTTAAAAAAAACTTTCCTACTCTCTAAGCAAGCGTGCATGATACTACGTTGAAATTGTGTGTAGTATAGTTGCAGCACTGTCAGGTGCTGCTAAGCAAAAAACACCTATAGTGGCTTGAAACAATAAATACCAGTAGTATTCTTTGTGGTTAGTTTTATATTACCAGATACGTGGGTCACTGTTGCTGCCGGGAAAATGAATTCAAACATTACTGCATATCGAAATGCAACATGTTTTCATAGAAAACAGGAAAAAAAAATGCTTCATTTTTTTTTTTGTGGAACCTTGGTTCCTTCAGTTGAGAACAACTGAACAGAAAAACCTAAGTAACTGTAATAAGTCTGGTGTTTCAGCTGTTTGGCACAGTGGAGAGAAACAGAAAGTAATAATGCTAAAGAAAAAAAGCTTTAAACTGTTGTAAAATGTAGGCCTACAACACCTCAAAAGCAGTTGATTTAGAATGACTGCCATTTGGGCGTGTTGGTTCACGATGGTGAAGCACTACAAAGAACGGAAGCTTTCCGGTCCTGTGTTCTTCTGAAGTCTCCATTCTGTGTAGCGCCTCACCATCATGAAGCAGTTGATTTGTGCCACCTTTCGGAAATGGCTCACTAGCCCTGCTTGGATTGCAGGGGACGAGTTTGGAGTCATCCAGCAAGAAATCCTGATGATGAAGGACTGCCGGCACCCGAACATCGTGGCCTACTTTGGTTCCTATTTACGACGTGACAAGCTCTGGATTTGCATGGAGTACTGCGGAGGAGGATCGCTACAGGACATCTATCACAGTGAGTGCCTCCCTCGACATTGCATTTGCTCTCTGCCTAAGAAAATTTTGCATGCATTTGCTCTCTGCCTAAGAAAATTTTGCATAGGCACTGTGTCACTTTGCTGTTAGAAAGCAAGACACAAGGACAAGGTGGTCAATTAACAAAAGTAAATTATCTTCAGTTGATACTTGGGTGCCTTCGTGTGACACCGGCTAGCGAATAGCATACAACGTCTGTCATCAAAGCCTCAGCAGGGCTGCGTGTTCATGTTTTATAGTATTGAAGCTAACCATGTGGACGATATCTGCGTTTTTGGTAATGAGTGGATCGAAAAAAAAAAAAGGAAACTTGAACCAAAATTTGTTTCGTCGGAGTTTCCCAAGAACCTTGGTGGGTACATGTTTACAAATAACGAAGGGCTTATTGTACTGTACTGACAGATAAATAAATTGACAGCATTTTTGGTTTAGATTATAGAGTTCTAGCCACAACAATTAGCAATATCACTTCTTCAAGCACTCATGACCTAAATAGCATTGTAGGGTGGGTAGTATTGCCAATTATGGCTTATTCAACCAATGTCCATCTGAACTTCCTGTACTATAGTTACTCATGCTGTTGGTGTTGCAATCTTGTTGGAACCGTAGCCCAATAAGCAGCCATATAGACCAGGGGTCTCAAACACGCGGCCCGGGCGCATGCACGGCCCGCGAGCCTCTCGCTTGCGGCCCGCGGCCCTCTCCCTACTGTCTTCGCCCGACATTTTTTTTTTTTAATTTGTCCTAATAGCTGTGTTCGTGAGCTACACAGGCGTGACTGGTCCAAAGCATTGTTTTCGTGAGGCACCCGATGTGGTCACCATGTCGTGAAACAACCGTGAAGCAAAAACTATATTTCAGAATCGGTGTTCAGATTGTCATCTTGGAGATCGGTATCGACAGTTTTTGAAATCCTGGAAACAGTTCTCCTTCAGAAATTACCTGTATATGAGATATTGGAAAGGGTTTTTTTTTTAGATGTGAAGCATCTTACGGCGGAGCTTAATCCGGTGTGCGGCGTGACATCCCTTACTGCGCATGCGCAAACCCTTTCAAAAAAAAATAAATAACAAACCCTCCCTCCCTCTCTCTCCTCTAGGCATCCCTCCCCGCGGCAACCACACCCTCACTGCGCATGCCGCCTCCCTCCTCTCTCCCCTCCTACGCTCTCTCTCCTCTAGGCATCCCTGCCCGCGGCGTCCACATTCCCACTGCGCATGCGCGTCTCCCCCTCTCTCTTCTCTCCTACGCTTCCCCCTCTCCTCTAGGCATCCCTGCCCGCGGCGTCCACACTCCCATTGCGCATGCGCGTCCCTCCCTCTCTCCTCTCCTACGTCCCCCCTTCTCCTCGCCTTCGCGACGCCGACGCAGGCAGCGTCTGCTGGCGAGTTTCTTGGTTGCAAAAACCGAGTGCTCGCGCTGCACAACCGTTCAATGGCCACTCCGTATATATGGCAATGGATTTCGACCTGCAAGGTGGTGCCGGTGGGAGATTTCTCCTGTGCGTTGTTGAACAATAAAAATTAGCAGCGTGCGCGCGTTAACTAAAGCGGACTGCGGGTCTCTTTGTCCAGTCGGAGTCTTCTGTCTCTCATTGCCTATTAGCAGCGATTGACATGTTCCAGTAGGAAACACCGCTCCATCACTGCGTGCTTTGCGCCTCCCCAGTTTTCTCTCCTGCGCAACGCTGCGATGAGCGCCAGCGTCAACGCCGCCGCCAGTGTAAGCGTTAGCGCCCGCTGCTTCACATCTACACATGGTTCCCTTTAGCGGGAGATGGTGTAATTTTTTTTAAGACAACTTTTTTTTCTCTTTTTTGACAATTTGTGCAAATTAGCCCCCCCCCCCCTCCCCCCCCGCTCTTACCTTCTTCACTGCCCCGGCCCTTGCGGGACTAAATTGCGTGACTGCGGCCCGCTGGCTCAGGTGAGTTTGAGACCCCTGATATAGACTGTGTAGAAAGTGCATAAGTATCCCATTCATTGTTATTTTTGCACGGTAACTATTGAAGACCAACTGACAAAAAAAAAAAAGAAAAAAAAGATACATTACTTTGGATGCATAAAAAGCTTAGTTTCAGATAATGTAGATGTTGAAAAGCCTCCCTGCAAAATTTTGATTATGAAATTCCAGTGACTGCATTCGAGTAAGCTTGCCAAAATATACGTGTGTAATTAATTGAAGCTGGAAAAAACTGCTGCCCTTGCTGCTCACCGGAAATGGCAGATAATTAAAACACTGAGAACCTCCTTGGAGTGACCTCCTTTTTGCACGGTTCCATGCTTTGCATCTAGGGCACACTGATAATCTCGGAGACCATTGTTCGGATCTGTATTGTAATCTGTAAATCATGGGAGGCCGTTGTGTGGTCAGGCATTACTAAAGTGCTGTACTTCTCTACACTTTTGTGATGATTGCTTTGGCAGCATTTACTAATCACTTATAAGGTATAACCGATATAACCGTACCGATATTCCGCCATAGTTGGCCTTTCTGTGCACCAAGCATGCCGTGTGGTCTCACTTGTTGAGGGGATGTCGGTGAGCCCGGTTGATTGTGGGTTCATCGTGTCTTGTTTCAGTATACCACACACTGTAGGGAAAACGTTTGAAAAAGTTGTTTGAGGTACTGCAGTGCGATGTAAAAAAAAAAATGCCTCGGTGTAACGTGGCTGAACCGAGCTTGTCGGGCAGTTGCAGCAACTATCATGGAAAGCATGCCGCAGTGGCATCCCATGTGTTGGCACCTCCACACGGCAAGCAGCAGCATGCTGTCTGCATTTCTCTTCGTATCGCTGGTGAGGGTGTTGCGGGAGAAAAGCTGGTTTAGAGGTGCGCTCACACGCTTTCTCACAGCTCTCACCGGCCGACAGAGAGGGTCGTGTGGGAGAGAACAAACCGGCGCTGCGCATGTCCGTTGCTATGGCGATACACCTGTGAGAAGGAATACTGGACTGGAAAGACTGGAACACCCTGCCATCATCAGCTATACAGTGCAACTCAGCTGAAACCTTTGAAAATTGCATAATGGAGACATGACGGATCTGGACCAATATTTTTGCTTGCTTTCATTCTTCTACATAATACACACGCTTTTATTTTTGCCACATACCATAAGTTAGCTGTATTATGAAAAACTAATGTTGCTGTTTGAGTATTGATTTGTTATTTCTTTCGACTGGCACCTCATTGATGTACTTTTGCCTTTGTAACATTTGCTTCATATTTTGATATCCACTGTTCAAATTATGAGTATGCATGTATTTTTATATTTTGACATTGTACTCTGTCATTCTTGTTGTAAACCTGCTTTGTTGTTGTGATGCCTTACAACCCAACCTGTAACGGCCTTATATGCAACAGTATCATGAATAAAGAATAAAAAAAGAGGAATAAATATACCTTGGCTGGGCTTCAAGGTCAAGGGCATGCACTAAGTGATATTCTGGGTTTGTGCCGAGAGGAGTACAGTTATTTCTCTAAAAATATGTTTAAGGAAAAACGAGGAGCTCCATCTTTCAACTACTCTTATTTCCAGTTAACAGCACTGAAGAATGTAAGTTTGTCAAAGATGCTCACAATGTTGAAAATGTGCCACGTGCAGTCAAATGATCGCACACTGCAGTGTGAAAAACTCTCGTTCAGTCCTCTTTAGCAAGATTGAAGGAATGTTTATGCAGCTGTCACTTTTCTTTCTCCTATGAAAGACTTTTAGGAACTTTTGGGCCAAAGCTTTCCAGATTCTTCATAATAAATGTGTGTTTCCAAACTGTGGTATACAGCCACACAGGGCACAGCAGAAAGATTGTTTACTGCTAATGAAAGATGAAAACACCAAAGAAACATGAACGATGACAAAAGCAGTAACTTTGAAGTTATGCAAGTTACCCCTTGGGTCATCCTTGTTTTCGTTTTCTCCGTCTTTCAGGAGTGGTAAACGTGTTGTGTCAATTTCTTTTTATGTTACGTGCGTCTTATGAGACCTTATATATTCGGCTGTTGCTGCTGGAACTAATACTAGTTGAAAGCTTTCATCCTTTCCTTCTCCGTCTTTTTCATTAAACAGTGTTTTCTTTTTGCATTTCACCATATTACCTCAGGTAAGTTTGCTCCAGCTGACTTAGCGTAGTACCTACAATGCTTATGTGGGCAATCAATGCGACACAAGGTCACACACACACACAGAAGAGAGCAAAGACCCATCACCCATGCATTCCCACATCAACAATGCAAGAACAAATAGCAGATGTGTAGGCCTTTCTGAAGTGTGATGCTGATGAGCCTGTGTGCACTGAATGCGCTGTTGCTGTGACTATAAACCTGCACTGACCCGCTGTCGTTCTCTGTGCCCACTCGCAGTCACGGGCCCCCTGAGTGAGCAGCAGATAGCGTACATGTGTCGAGAGACGCTCAAAGGCCTCGCCTACCTGCACTACGTGGGCAAGATGCACCGGGACGTCAAGGGCGCCAACATCCTACTCACCGACGATGGTGACGTCAAGCTCGGTCAGTGCGGCCGCTTCTTTCTTTATTTGCGTGCTTGCCTCCTTCCTCAATACACTGCTGAACGGAGTGTCAGATAGTTCGAGCATGCTCCATATCACCCTAGCTAGTGGCATCGTAAGGCACACCTGTGACTGGGATGAAGAGTCATGATGGGAAAAGATGCAAGCGAGACGATGACACAGAATGGAGAACATGGGGTAGCGTGCTTCATCCTGTGCTTTCTATTCTATGTCGTCGTGTTTTTCATGCCTTTCTTAACTCTTCGAGCTTGCCATTGTGGGCTCAACACTGATAAAAGTGGTAGAGTCTCTGCAACAAGTCGTGGGGTAGGTGTGGGCTGTCTCTTATTACAAGGGGCACCTCCACCAGTGTCGCAACGCGGAAAGAATAAGGTACAGGACCACGGTGCGACGTGGAAAGATAAGGCTGTATTCAGGGATCACAATGACAAAAGCAGACGCTACAACGTCGTCTTCCTCAGAGCCACAACAGCTGCTGCTCGTGCTGCTCACTTCGTTGTCCTCTGTCGTCTTGGCGGCTATCAATCGTGACAATATTATGACCGTAATGCAATAACGTTTTCGGATGCACTTTGTGTGAAGCGAAGTTACTGGCATGCAAGTATTGCTGCTATCATGATGTCAGGACTTCTTATTATTTATTTATTTGAGAATACTCTTCAGGCCCCGGAAGGCATTGCATAAGTGGGAAAGGCAGTTCAGTATTCATATTATATTATAGAACAAGTATAAGTACATATCATTGAGTACATATGAATGAGGTAAGTAAAGTAAATTTAAAGAGTAAGCAATGTGGTAATATATATGAAAACATGTTATAAAAGAAACATGTTCTCAGTAAAATTTTTTGATTAGAAGTAGAACTTCAGTAGATGTTACATTAAGAAAACTGTACTTATCAAATGTGGTTGATCTTCAGAGTCCTTTGTTTGACCTTTGCAGTATTTCACTTATATGTTTTGGTTTTTTTATTTCGTATCACTTGCAGCCGATTTTGGTGTGTCTGCCCAGATCACCGCCACCATCAGCAAGCGGAAGTCATTCATTGGAACGCCCTATTGGTGAGTGTCCATTCGTTGGGCTGCATGCAGCCAACTGTGAAGTGATGTGGAGCACAGTTTTAACCTTTATATTGTCACGTGGTCGTGACATTGACGAAGGCAGCAGTCAGCACGTTCAATATCAAACTCTTTATTTTCTGCTTGGCCGTCAAGTAAACTGCCAAGCGGTAAAGCGCTCGGCTTTTATACATGTGCCAAAGAAGATTTCAGCATTATTGCTGGTGGCCACGTAAGTTCCAGAATAAACTCTATGGTTCGCATTGTGCGCATAATCTCGAAGGTTCTAAAATAATCTGGAAGGGTTCCAAGTCATTAGCGCATGGCTTGCGCAAAGCAGTAGTTAAGCGTGTAATGGGCCGGTAACATCAAAAAATAAAAACAAAGCAACGCATGTGGCAATATAGACAATTCATTTCACTATTTCAGCGCACTGTAGCAACAAGACGGAGGACAGAATAACAACACGTACACAGCACTGTTGTTACTCTGTCCTCCATCGTGTTCCTACAGTGCGCTAAAATAGTGAAATGAATTACCAACACGCCCCAAGCCTACGCTCTGTCAGTATAGACAATGTTGGTATAAATAATTATTCTGTATAACAAAGCGAATCTGGAATTTGGTTGGCCATACTTAATTTCACTTAGTTCTGTACGACTACGACAAAGAAGAAAAGGCAAGGTTTGGGGAAATAAGTACAGTCGCCGACCGTTTCTTCGGACTCGGCGGGAACCACCGAAAAGTCCGAATAATCGAGAGTCCGAATAAAAGGATGCACCAGAAAAAAAGCACCTTTATTGGCCCAGTGGCCGGAAAAGCTTGTCAATGCACGTCTGCACACAAGCACAATCACAGAAGACCAAGTCGGGCTGTATTTCAGCCAGTGTTTGACCATAACCGCAGGTTGTAGCGCTGCCACGGCCTGCGCTTCATCGGAGTCACGGAGTCACTGTTACGCTGATTCGGGGACCCGACAGACGATCTCATCATCGCCAAACTCGGCGAAAGCGCCCAAATAACATCGTATTGAGGTCGGCCGCCTTCAAATTGGCGAATAATTGTGGCCTTTTTCGCCATCTCCAATGTCTTGTGGTTGCCGCGTTTCTTCGTTAGTACCGACCGCGGATGGAATGGGTGGCGTCGTAGCTGTCGCAGCCATTTCAGTAGATTAGGCCTAGCCACGAAACAACTGACAAGCAAACTTTCAAAGTGCCAAAAGCGGAACGACATCAGGCTAGTTCGTGCTGCAGAGCTCGTGATTCCGTCCGTCCTTGGTCCGTTTCGTACGCGCGGCCATTTCGAACGTCACACCAAGCAGACTCCGGCGTGGCTTGGCTTGGCTTGCTGTTTCGCTGTGGCAGCTATACTCGGCTGGCCGAAGTCGAAAACGCCCATTGCGAGTCGCCAAAACGCATAGCCTTCAAGATCGGCAATTGTAATTTCTGCACTTTTACACTGGCATGATGTCCAGCCATACACAGTGCAACCTTTCAGTGCTGGCAACCTAGCGAAGATATTGTAAACACGTAAACACGTGTGTAAACATCGCGGACAGCTGGTCATGGAGCTCGACGCCACTCTCGATCAGCCAGCCGGAGTCCGAAATATCGAACGGCGCGCCGTGGGGCGTCCGAATTTTCGGTCGTGAGTTTACATTACTTCAATGGGACGAGTGGCGGTGCCGCGAGGGTGTCCGAATAAACGGGCATGTCCGAATTATCGGCGTCCGAATAAACGGTCGGCGACTGTATTTGTTTGCCCCCACATCAGAGTGTGCGTGTGGTAGTACGTATAAAAAAATTGACGGCAGATCCACGAGGTGAATGATGATGAGATTGGGCGAAGCTCCTGGAAGTAATCATCGGTTAAACCGTGAAATTTCTTCCGTTAATTCGCCCGATAAAATTGACGTGAAACGATTGATTAAATGTTTCATCAAACTTTTATTGCTGGTTTCCGTTGTCCTTTCATTATGACCGCTTTGTGGTCGGTGAAATGTAAGCTAAGTGGTTCTTGCATACGAGCAGACACCGACGGCAACGAGCATCGTCAACTACAAACCTGTATTGCGAGATGGTTTTGATTATAAAACCATTGCTTTAGAAAACACCTGGCGTCTTTCGTTAAGCAGCTGGCGTCTTTTCGTTTTGCTTTAGAAACATCTGGCGTCTTTTCGTTTTGCTTTTAGAAAACATCTGGCGTCTTTCGTTGGTTTATGTCATCAATCAACGGCGTTTTGAACAAAATTTTTATTGTTTAATCACGCACAGGAGAAATCTCACCAGGCACTACCTTGGAGGTAAACAATGGCTGCTACTGGGAATGAGAGACAGCAGAAGTCGGCTTTTAACACTTCTACTTCTACTAACGTTTCCTACTGGAACATGCCAATGGCTGCTAATGGGGAATGAGAGACAGAAGAATTCGGCTTTTAGTTAACGCGCACGCTGCGAATTTTTTATTGTTCAACAACGCACAGGAGAAATCTCCCACCGGCACCACCTTGGAGGTCAAAGCGCAAGACTGGTTACGCACTCGACTACGACGAGGGACGAGCGGGTGCCGCTTTAAGGAGCTTCGCCCCTAAAATTTCAAGTACAGACTTGACACGAACAACTTCAGACAACACCCTGCTGAATGCACACACGTGAAATTCTGTTTGCAGCTGGTATGATGCAAGAACTCTGGTTTTGCTGCCCTTCAGCCTCAAGCCACCGTACTGGTTGATAAAGAGCTGTGCAGGGTGTGTTTGTGATGAAGCATTGCTCATGTGCCATGGCAAGCTACCAAAGACTTGCTGTCTTGCATTTATTTTGCATAAACCTGACCAGCAAATGATTCATTGACATTAAATGCTTGAACTAGTTAAAGTGCTTGAACTAGTACTATCAGCAAATGATTCATTTGCTGATAGTACTAGTTCAAGCACTTATATCTAATATAATGCATAGCAAACGTTTTTATGCCCTGAATATAGCTTTATTTAATGATGTTTGACTAGGCAATTAGGTGAATCAGTCGTTATTAAATTTTGCTGTGAATTATGAAGAGTATGACTACTTGGATGCTGTGGCTGTATTCTTAACAGTGTGGTTCACGAGACTTAAATTATGGTTAGTGCTTTGTGCAAGGGGGGCTTTATTTGATAACGTCAGGTAGCAGGCAGCAAGCCAGCACAGTGAAAACAGTCAACAGTCAAACAGGCTTGGCACCCACAGCTCACAATCAGCACTCGCGCCGCACCAAGCAAGCGTCCCACTGGCGAATGCCTTGCTCCTTCACCACTACACTTTGGAATTCTTAATTGATAAAACCATTACAAAGCTAGCTGATAATGCATTGGATAACTGCAGCTTTGGGGCGTCAAATATGTGATTGCTTCATTGCAGTAACGCCCAACAGGTTTGATAAACACATGAAATGTGGCTTGTGCGCAGTTGACCAACGCATTGATGAAAACTTGATGCACTTGCCTTTGCGTGAGCACGGAACATTTCGCATAAGTGTGCAAGGCTTTCTTGGGTTGTGATGATCAGAGAGGAACAACTCAGTGCAGCGAACATAGCCTTGTAAAACAGTGCAGAAGGTAGATAGGGACGCAGGTTAGCTCAGCCCAGGTTACCTTAGCTTCTGAGCTATGTTCTCAGTGTAAGCATACCAACTAGCTTGAGTTTCTTTACTAGAACAGAGCCTCTGGCAAAGGAAAAAGCTATTGGAATGAAAGTTATTGTATGTTGAAATGCTGTGAGCAAAATCGCTGCTTGACATTGACTCGCCCATGAATGTTCAACATACCGTAACTTTTGTTCAGATGTGCTTAGAATACCCATTGTTGTTTCACTGTGTACAGATCACATCCTAGATTATATTGGGATATGTTGGTTTGCTTTGTAGCTCACAGTTGGAAGAAAATCGTGCTTTTAATATACGATAAATATTTACTTTAAAAAACGGCACAGTAGAACAGTAATCGCATGTTTGAAATCAGCTCATAAAAATATGTAAGCTGTGAAGGTTTTATAAAAATATGCAATACAAAAAATGTGTTTCTAAAGCAGGTTCCAAGCTGCCACCATGCCGATGTGTCAATGCTGGTGTTTCAGTGCGAAGTTCAAGAAATGAGACCTTGACCTTAATTCAGCGAAAATAAGCTTTTCATACAGTACTTTAGCATAGTACTTGCCATCCTACACAATTGAAGAAAGTTGAGTGGTACCATAACAAAGAAAAATCAATCATATTTTATTATTATTCTTACCCAAAGGTCCCAGGTTCAATCCCTAGCCATGGAGATAAGTTTTGATGACGGTTAAAAACTAGAGGCCCGCGTACTTAGATCTAAGTGCTTATTAAAGAACCCCAAGGGTCAAAATTTCCGGAGTCCTCCTCTATGGCATGCCTCTTAATCTTATCATGGTTTTGGCACGTGAAAATTCCAAAAAATTATTATATTATTAAAATTTTTTATTTGATGAAATGTCTTACATGTCGAGTTATACTGAAGGAAATTGGGTAGTAAAAACTGAATTGAGGCCTTGTGTACATAGCTAACATAAAAATGGCACTGTCAACAACAGTAGCTCAGTGAATGCAGTTGAAGAATAATGACGATATAGTGAATTACAGTCAAGTACAACTTGAGAAAGTAGGCTTCTCAAGGTAGGCTCAGATGACCAAAGTGTGGCAGCCAATTGGCTCTGCTACCAACGAAGTGTCCCTGTGCAAAAATGTTCTTGTGCTTCTAAAACATGTATTTCTAGGTGTAAGTGAGACTATATATCTTGGTGGCAGGTTTCTTGTAGCGCTCACGATGAAAATGCTAGAGCATATGTTAATTCAAGAGAGAAAAGTAATGCCATGCGTTCTACAACACTGCACATCATCCGACATTGGCATTGCCGGCATTCTGGTTCATGATGACAATGCTAGATGTGCACTCATTGGCACAGGATTGTGTGCGTTTGCCCTTCAGGAGGAAATGCCACAGACTTCTAACGTGGCACACAGCCAATAGAAGGAAACGAAATTACGCGTGTGCAGGATGGCGCCCGAGGTAGCGGCCGTGGAGCGTAAAGGGGGGATACAACCAGCAGTGCGACATCTGGGCGGTGGGCATCACGGCGATCGAGCTCGCCGAGCTGCAGCCTCCGATGTTTGACCTGCACCCCATGCGGGCCCTCTTCCTCATGTCCAAGTCGGGCTTCAAGCCACCCCAGCTCAAGGACAAGGTCAAGTGGTGCGTGCTGTCTTTCATTTGCATCCCTCTGTCAAAAGTTGGGCGGATTTCAGAGGCAGGGCAATACCACGTGAGGTACAAAAAGCGTTGGTCGAGCGGTACACCTTTCGTTCGTGTTGCGTCACATCAGTGGAGTCTAGGTGCTGGATTGGCTCAGTCATGCGTGGAAAGTGTGAGTTGACCACGCATTTTGAGAGCATCTCTTATGAACAACTCTGGCAAGAGCAGAGACGGGAGTCTGCCTGTCAGCCCTGCAAGTCGCCCATCTTTCGCAGAGGTGGAATGGCTCCAATTTTTTTAGTGTCAACATTCCGTCCGTGTTTTTAGAGGGATAGAATTTTAGAAAACGTTTTTGTGTGTAAACCGATGTAGCTGCCTCAGAGCCCCAGTTGATTGAAATGTTACGGGACCATTCTCCACTACAGTGTCTAAGGGCATCTGTAGGGTTGTGCGATAGGGACTTCTTTGACTGTCGGATACTTCTTATATAATGAACAGCCATTTTCATGAATTATATAAAAAGAACGTTCATATCCTAGTATCCATGAGACTATGAATTTTCTGTCATCACATTGCTTGTCATGAAACGGTGTTTATGAAAACCACATATGATTGCAAGCCAATAGCCAAATCTTAGATGCTTGTATCTCCTTTTTTTTTGATCATGTACCCATACAATTGTATTAAAAGTAAACGTCCTGTGCTTTGTATATTATACAGTGTATACAGAGGTTTCGATTGACTACATCTGTTTGTACATACGACAGCGCTGTTAGGGCTGCAGTATATATAAATGAGCAAAAAAGAATAAATATCTTTTAATGTTTAAAGCTTATAATGTTATCATTTAATATCTACGTAGTCTCTTTTAAGGTAAATACAAACAAAACAACAACAATAAAACAGCTCCGCTAATGTGAAAACTGGGAAGGTGTGGGGCACTGGCGCTTCCCATAGGGACACATCAATAGCCATGAGAGGACAGCGTCCTGTCATTGCTACAGACAGCGTTTCAAACATCGTCCGTCACAGAAAGAGAGGTTTTCCTGGGCCATTGCGCCGTCTTATTTGCCACTCAGACAAGCACACATGGCATTTTTCCTCTCGGGTTTGCGCGAGCTTGTTTTAACTGAACAAACCGTCTTATCAACCACTTGCTTTGCCGTGACGGGCGATGACAGGTGAGACTGTGACGGGCTACAACGACGGGAGACGCCGACAACCCGAGCGCGTAAGGTGCTTCGCATCTAGAAGTCTGACCCACTGAAAAGACACAGATTTTTTTCAGCACATAAATCATGTTTCATCCTTTTATACTCTACGCCATATTTTCTTGCGTAGAACCAGACCCTGCATGCAACCTCCTGAAGCAGGGGGTCTCAAACACGCGGCCCGCGGGCCGCATGCGGCCCAGCGAGGCTCTCGGTTGCAGCCCGCGGCCCTCACATGACTGCCTTCCCCCCCAAATATTTTTCTTATCAAGCATGTTCGTGAGCTATAGACCTGACTGGTCGAAGCCATTGTCTCCGTGAGGCATCCCATGTGTTCACCTTGCTTTGAAACATATATCCAAGTAGAACAAAAATTATATGTCACAATCGGCGTCCAGATTTGAGTAATTTTGGATGTCGGTATCGACATGTTGGAATCTTGGCACCAAATATCCTTCAGAAATGACCTGTATATGAGATATGGGATAGTTTTTTTTTTTTAATGGGAGCGTTTCCAGGCAGATTGTACAAATCCCCCCCTCCCTCCCGCCCCTCCGCCCCTACCCCCTGCATTGCCCCGGCCCTTGCGGGACTAAACTTCGTGACTGCGGCCCGCTGCCTTAGGTGAGTTTCAGACCTCTGCCCTAAAGTTTTTTTTTTTGATGATTCCCCGCTTATCACCTCAACATTTCAACTGTGCAAATTAATTTTACACCTTAACAGAAATAACCTTAGAAAATATGCTCGATAATTGCAAGCACTTAAATCTCATTTAGTTTCACTCACCGGTGTCACTTCCCGATCCTCATGAACTGTCAATCTTAGCTGTCGCTGTCAGTGCAAGCTTCCTTGCATTGCTGCAAAGAACTGCCGGCACTCTTGTACCAAAATTCACATGTAATTACTGCCTTGGCTTTGGCTCTTAACATTCTGTATCTTTCTGCTGGTTATACGTGACAAAATTGGCGTCATAGCCATGGGGATTTAATTAGCTGCGCCCTTGCTCCAGTTAGTCGCTTGATGGAAATTACCTGTTACAGATATTTGTGTGTAGCAGTAGTGATTATTTGATTCAGAAACCCCACCTAATGAAACAAGGTGCAATTATTTATTCACAAGCTTCAAATATTCACACAGCCTTTTCCGTGCATTCTCATGAAACAAAAGCGAATTCACGAATTCAGGATTTTTCTTTACATTGCATTACATTTCACATGTGCACTTGCAAGGTTGGCAAAAAGGAATTCATTACAAAAATGCACCTGCCACCTCGTTGTGTTGTATGTGCTTCATGCTTGTGTGTAATCTTGTGCTTTTCATGTGCTTCTGATGCACTGTCACAGGTCCCAGAACTTTCACCACTTTGTCAAGGTGGCCCTGACCAAGAACCCCAAGAAGAGGCCTACAGCCGAGCGGTTACTCATGGTATGTCATGAACGAAAAGACAGTGATGAATTGAGGGGCCCAATTCGACAAATAATATGGTCACAGAACTGTTCACAGTGAAAGCGATGCTGTGACCAATTAAGTATGCAGTCTTGTGGGAATGTCACTCTTTTGGTTTGAAGTCGAAGTGAATGGTAAGTACTAGGACACGTGCGAATACTCGAGAACTTCAAATGTTCGAACGAATATTACAGTGTTCGAATTCACTTCAATTCAAATTTAAGTTATTCTAAATTTTGAAGTATTTGGAATGAACGAATTGTTTTATATATAAACTGCATGTCATACCCTGTAAAGGTGGTTTCACTGCAGTAGAGGGGTGCCATGCATGAATTTACCTATCCTGAAGAAATCCGCACTGACGCGAAGCCCCACTTCAAGGTTAAATGAACATATTGCCCTCACATCGAGTCGTAATTCTTTAAGTTTAAAAACTTATTATACCGCTTATACGCTCTAAGCAAATTTTCAAACATAGCATATTTTACAGGTTACCATTTGCATTCTACCGAAAGTCAAATCCTGCTACTACCGTAGTTACTTGCGTAATGAACGCACTCGCATAATAAACGCACCCCCCAACTTCAGTCGTCAAAAATAGGATTTTTTGTTTCTCCCGCGTAATAAACGCCCCCCTAAATTCATCCGCTGCAGTCCCGCGAACCGACAAGTGGTGCCTCCTTGCCCGTTGATCTTTTCCGCTTTTTATTATGCCGATCCTCCTTGGTTCGCCCCCTCCCCCCCTTCGCCCGCAGCCGCGCCGGCCGCGCTGTTATTTGTTTTTCTTTCTATCTGCGCGCGGCACGTCCCCTGCCTTTTTGAATTATCCGTGTGCCACAGCGGGATTCACAAACGGTGCGAGTGTAGAGACATCGCGGCTCAAGCACACAGCGAGTGAAGGTTACGAAACTGCCCGCGCCCCGCTTCCTGCAAATACGAAACTTTAAGGCCCAACTGGCCCAACCACATGCACGCGCGATTTTCGAGCGACGGCGACAGCATTTGCTGTCGCGAAGGTCCATCCGTCGCAGTCGCGTTACAGGCATGTCGCAGGTTTCTGAAAAACCAGAAAAAAACGCTTGTCGCCCAGAAAAGAGCGTGACGATTGCCGCAACATGTTAGCACCCCTGAACCTCGCTTTGGTTGCAATTTGCTCTTCATGCTTGTTATTCGCGCGTACTTCAAGGAACGCAAGATAATAGGCTACCTTTTTTACAGTCACATCCCACGCGGAGAGAGCAGGCAGCGGCCGTATTTTGTCGGTAATCGTGTTATCGACGGTTTGTTTTGATGCTTCGGTGGTAGCTTGCTGCAATTGTGGTTGCTTGGTGCAATGTCAACGTCGTCATCATGCGAGTTCGCCAGTTCGCCGCGGAGGCCACGGAGTTTGCAAAGGGCGTCGTCGGTGTCGTAGCGTACGCTTCTGGGCGCCCCTCGATATCACACCAGATACCACTGTCGCGGTTAGACAAAAGATCGCGAAAAAAGAAAGCCGCGAAACCCTTTTATGGAGTCCGTGGGGACAGCTTGCAGAAAATGGCGCCATGAACCACCGAAGATGAGTAAGTGCAATAAAGAAGCTGTTTCCAAACAGTGTACGCGTATAATAATTGTGGAAGGTTGAGCTACCTAACTTTTTTTTTTTTTTTTTTTTGCATTACCGCGTTTTTGCTCATCTCGGAAAAGTTTTCGTAAAATTTACCCCGCATAATAAACGCACCCCCCAACTTTGCTTCGATTTTTCGGGAAAAAAAGTGCGTTCATTACGCGAGTATATACGGTATTCAAAGTTCCTTCCACTTCCGTTTGAACCAAAAAGAATGACATTTCACATGCCTTGTTTAAATTTTTAAAAATGTGCAGGTTTGTTGGGTCATGACAATCATGGTGTTTTTCTTTTCAAATTTGATTAGAAATTATTCGACCAAATCACTATTCGCTTCGAATCTAAACTTTGCACTGTTAATCATGTAGAACCAACATGCCCAAACCAACAGTCTTTTAGAGAACACCAGACGGTCAAAATTTCCGGAGACTTCCACTATGGCGTTCCTCATGATCATATAGCAATTTTGGGTCGTAGAACCCCAAGAATTGTTATTCACCACTCCATCTCCCTCTGCAGCACCCTTTCCTCAACGGAGACCACCTGACCAAGCGGCTGGCACGGGAGCTCCTGGAGAAAGTCAACAACCCGCACAACAACTACAATGACCTGGACCCAGATGATGAAGGGGTGGGTGCCTGCCACTTTCTTACCCACATTGTAGAGCGTGGTCATTGTCCTGTCTAATCCAGTGCTTTAACTTTGTACCTGGCTCTACATATTCCTGCACTCACATTACAAATGTACAGGGTTGGTCAAAAGTTACCCAGGCCACGCTTGCCATAGGACTACATGGGTTAGTGGGCTGGGAATTTCTGACCACCCCTGTACCACAAGGGTTGGATAATAAAAAAAAAAGCCCGTGCATAATAACAGCCTAAGTTTATGCATTAAAATTAATGACCATTTTCCATGCTCAAGTGGTCTGTTGTATTAAGGAAGCGTTTCGCTTTCTTAAGAATTAGAACTCTGTCATTAAATTTGTCTACATTTTACTTTGCTGTTTTTTTTTCCACTATTTTTGTTATTAAACTCACTTCGAGGCATTCATAGTAAAGAGCCTTTGTAGATGAAGTGTACATTCTTGCACACAGTTTTTCCGGAAATTAAAGGGGCCCTGCAACACTCTTTGAGCAAGGTCACAAAACGCTGCCGATCGGTAGTCGAGGCTCCCGAGAATACGCGAGCCAAATGTTATAGCGCACCATGCGGCCTGGATTTCACAATAAATTCTCAAAGTCGGCTAAAATTTGCTTTCTCTTCTCTCGACAAATGACGCTACAAGCTCAAAAATCACCTGTCACAGCCATTGCAACAGCCATTGGTTGATTTGAGCATGGCGCGCTCGGTCGTTACAGGGGTTGCCGCGGGAGGCTGCGACCTGTCCATGCGTGCGCGCGCAATCGCAGTGATATGCCGCGTATTTGAAGAAAAAAAAAAGCGAAAAAGTGCTCAAGGTCACGAGGTGCGCCTGACGGTATTTTCTTTCCCCATGCCTTCCCTCCCTGCGTTGCTTCCAGCGCTTTCGTCGGGACGAGAGAAGAGAGAGTACAATTGCAGCGTGCGACAAATCTTTGTAACTCCGCTCGTACTGGTCGGGTTCTAAAAATTTTTGCGGCGGTGAATTCGTCAGGCAATAAGCTCCTTTAGTGAATCCATTCCATGGCTACTTGCAAAAGTGTTGCAGGGCCCCTTAAGTGTCTTCTGAGTGAGCTTAGTATTCTGCATGTTACTGCATTGCTTTGACCTGTGGTGTGCCATGCACAGATCCTGTACAACGTGCCACAAAGGATTGCGTCTCAGCGGTCTGCGAGGACAGCCGAGCGACCACACTCAGAACTCAACAGTGAGTTGCGTGCATTCTTTTTTCTCTGGCTCACTCGAATATATCATCATCATTCTGTGGCTGCTTGGGCTACATAATTCACAGTTTGAGGGAGGTTTAACGTGAATGTAGGAAAGAACAATACTAGAAGACCGCATGATAATGGGTGATTTCGCCACGTAATCACAAAAACCTCGTTGACAGATGCAAGCGGATGTGAATGTTGTTCATATACAGGGTGCCCCAGCTAGTTTTAGCCACAGATTAAACGTGAACAGACGCACTCCATGACAAGTGCAACCAAATGTATGTTGCTGACTATTGCATGGAGTAAGTCACAGTATTTTTGTGTTGCAATTAATTGCCTAATTATTTAAGATTAATTAAGCATCAAAGCAATGAAAGTGGGCAAAAACTTCCAATTAGAAAGTTGTAGATTGGTTTTGTAAAATCTCCTATTAGGCAATTTCTTATTAATTGTTATTGTTCTTCTACTTTCTAAAGGTGTCCGCAAAATACAAAAAAAATTAGGCTTGTGCGAATATTCGAATGCTTCGAATATTCGAACGAATATTACTGTATTCGAATTCGCTTCGATTCGAATTTAAATTGTTGAAAATTTCGAAGTATTCGAAATGAATGAATAAGTGTATATTAGTCCGCATGTAACTCCCTGTAAAGGTGGTTTCACCGCATAAAATGGGTGCTAAGCCGTGAAGCACCTATTCAGGTGTATATTAGACCGCATGTAACCCACTGTAAAGGTGGTTTCACCGCATCAGAGGGGTGCCAAGCCGTAAAAGCACCTATCCAAGTGTACATTAGGCCGCATGTAACCCACTGTAAAGGTAGTTTCACTGCAGTGGAGGGGCGCTAAACTGTGAAAACACCTATCCAGGGGAAACCCGCACTGCCGCGAAGCCCCACTTCAAGGTTAAATGAACATTTTACCCTCCCATCGATTCAGCATTCTTTAAGTTTAAAAGCTTGTTATATCAGCTTATATGCTCTAAGTATAGTAACTTTTAAAACGTAACACATTTTACAGGTTATCACTGGCATTCTACCGAAAGTCAAATCCTGCTACTATTCAAAGTTGTTTCCACTTCCTTTGAACCAAAAAGAATGGCATTTGGACAGGCCTTGTTTCAATTAAAAAAAAAAATACTGTGCAGGTTAGTTGGGTCATTACAAATATGCCCATTTCTATTTATAATATGTGATATATACTATTCGAATTCGATTCGAAATTATTCGACCAAAATCCCTATTCACTTCGAATTTGCTTCGAACCTAAAATTCACTATTCGCACAAGCCTAAAAAAAAATGCAAATTAATGCAGCAATAATGTTCTTGCAGTTGTGACATCATTATCCTCTGACATCATTCGTCCTTCTGTGATTTCTTGCACAGCCACAAAATTGAAAGCTTGTTTTTTAGAACTACACTCTTGCCTCGATATACCGAATCCAGATATAACGAACTATCGGTTATAACGAAGTAAACGAAGAATAGCTTTGTCATAGATACGTGTTAGGAATATACGTTTATAACAAATTTTCGGATATAACGAAGTACTTTCATGGCAGGTGTGACTTTGTTATAATGAGGTTTGAGTGTAGATGGGAAATGAAAACATGCTGTTTGAGTATTGAACCAATGGCTGTACTTGTTTTGTTTTTTTTTTTCCCACAGTGGACAATGTCAGCTTTGAACAACGAGTTTTCACGGAGCTCGGTGACTCAACGAATCAGGTGAGGCTTTCTTTTAGTCTTTTGTTTTCGGAACTCGTCTTTCAATCTTTTTACGGTAGTTACTTGAAGTCTGGCTAGCAGGGCAAAAACTTGCCTTAAAGCAATTGTGCATGCATATATTATAGCCCAAGACAAGAAGCTCGAAGTAAACCCTTGTTATAACGACATTGCTTTCACTTTAATTGTTGCTTTAATAAAAATTTCCTCTAGCCTCACTTACAACAACAAGTATGAGCTGATGCAGTCAATTCCAATGAGTGAGAAGAGACTTAGAAATATAAATCTGAAATTTTTAACAGTGCTATTAGCGTGTAACATATATGGTCTTCTGGAATGTACTAGCTGAATGATCCTTTATGTGCTATCAGTGTTTATCATGTCTTGTCACAAGAACTGAGATGCAGTATTGTTTTCAACGCATTGAATCCTAATACAACTTTCTGTATTTTTTTCTACTGTAATCACCTTGCTGCTTCCTTTTCTTTTACTACTCGTGACATCCGAGCCGAGGTTATTGTCTAGCTGAGGAGGCTGTCTTGCATGCCTGCAACCATCTGCACTAAACAACTGTGTCACTGTGATAGTACGCCTGCAAGGAATAAATATACTATAAACATGGAAACCGTGATTTGTTTACAGTTGTGAAACAACTTCCAACACCCATAAGGGGCATAGGTTGCGAGATCTGTTCCTTTACCCAGAGATGTGGATCTGGACACTACCATAAAATCTCCATCAAGTGCCCCCTTCCTCTTGTCGGGAGATTTCAAATATGCGCCAATGACTGAGCAAGCGCCCCCCCCCCTCCCCCTCCCACCATTGTTTTTTTTAAAACCTGTTCTCCGATACAGTGTCCTGCAGCAGCGCTTCATGGGAACCCAAGTTCTGAGAGTCGTTATACACTTAAACCTTGATATAACGTACTTGGATATAACGAAATATCGATTATAACGAAGTAAGTGAAGAATAGTTTTGAGGTAGAGTGTGTGTTATGAACATACGTTTATAATAAATTTTAGGATAAAACAAAGTATTTTTGTGGCAGGTGGGATTTTGTTATAGTGAGGTTTGAGTGTATGTGTGCACAATTTCTTAGTGCTTTTACAGTGTGGTGCCTCGGTGTTGCACTCTGAGTTGTCACAAAGTGTCGGGACATTTGAAGAACATCCTTACCAACCTTGTCATAACACGTGAAATTTCACACGAATATTCCCTCCGGTTCAGTAAAAACAGCGAATGCATGCATATTCAATTAAGCATTTCATTAGAAGCGAAGGTGTACATTCTTCTCAGAGGCTCTTCCACCGCCATCTTGAATTGGTATTCGCAACCGAGTGAGAGCCCCCCCTCCAAATCTTGTCGGATTATCTTTTACCATAGGGGCGGTTGCTCAATATTTCACGGTACCTATGACGTTGTTGAACACTGTTGAGTCGCTGGCAACTCCAGACTTCGCATGTACATGAATGCTGGCAAGACCTACATTTAATACAAGTTCTTCAAGCTCACCTCAGTGTTTCCCTGTGGCATCAAAGATACCATCTAGCCATTGTCATAGCCGGGAAGGGAGGGGCCGGACCCTGAAATCGGATCATTTAAATTTTGCATGTGTATGCAGTAAAATCTCATTAATTCGGATTTGATGAAAGCAGAAGAAATATCCAAATTAACCGGATGCCAAATTGTTGAAAGTGTCAAGAAAACAATAAACAAGCATCTATTACATCAACATATTTTCATTTTCTTGATGAGCAAGTAAATCTAGCACTTATTTTGCATAAGAGCAGTGTGAAAGCTGTCATCATCATCATCATCATCAGCCTGTCTACGCCCACTGCAGGGCAAAGGCCTCTCCCATGTTTCGCCAATTTCGAAAGCTGTAATATTCGTCATTCACGACTTCGTTCACAATGTGACCGCAGCTCAGGGCCCCATGTCTTAAAGGAGTACTGGCGCGAAAATTTTCAGTTGTTTTATTTCGTCAAACGTAAGGCCAAGCCCTCAAGAGCCTAGAAAATGTACTGCTAAGTATAAGTGTACCCTGAAAACGTAATTACAGTGTGTTCTTGAAAGATAGTTTCGGTTCCTACTGTACCCTGACGTCACAACACGGAATGAGCTTCTCATCACATGCTCGCGCACAATATCGTGAAGTTTCTGTGGCCGCTCCGCACCGTGGCTCCATTGGTGACGCACAAGCGGCCATTTTGGAAGTTTTGGTGCCCAATGTCACAACTAGCCAGACTACTGCATGAAGTCACCAGGATTAGTACTGTAGCCTGATGTCAAGCTAGTGTCGATGTCAGTAGGGGTGCCTCAGGAAAATTGACTTTAATATCAAAATAAAATATCATACCAGCATTTGCTCAGCCTCACACTTGCTCGGAGCCGTCTGTGTATACATGAGATTTGTATGGCAGTGTAAACACACCTCCGAAAAATGGTGTCAGTACCCCTTTAAGTAAAGACGCAATATGAACCCATTTCTCATTACATACCGCCACCACCAACATCACCACGTGCGCATGACGATAACTTTTTCGCCAGAAAATGGTCGGCAACTGATTGTTCCTACGTCACAATGTAGTAAGCAAGTTTTATGCCAGGATGTGAACTGCGGCTGACGCTCTTCATCTTCAACAGCAATGTTAGAGTTTTGTGACATTGCACTTGCACTGCCCCAAGTCAAAATGAGGCTCGAATAAACGTGGCTTGCTGATGCACAGCCATGGGTGGTGACCACGCCTTTCTGAAGGCGCGCGGCTGCTTCGATTGTTCATGAATGCTGTTTTCACTCTGCACTCCGAGGATCATCAGAATTAACCGAGTTGCGGCCATATATGACCGAATTAACGAGAGTTTGATACGACTAAACGATACATATGCTTTCCAGGACCAGAGAACACATCCAAGTTATCCAGTTTTCAGAATTAACGGAGGTTCAAATTAACTAGCTTTTACTGTACCTACATGCACATGTATAAACACATGAATTGGCACACATATAGGGTGGTTCACCCCCCACTTCCCTCCTCAAAAAGAAAAATATGTTGGGCTATGCCCCGGCATCTAGGCATCTTGTGCTTGGGCTGCCTTGTTTTCTCTTACCATTAACATTGGCTAACGTCACTTTCTACTTCATTGAACTGGTAGCTTGAATGGCTTCACCAAATTAATGTTTCTGTATTGACAATTACTTTGCCCCACAGAGGTTTTACCGTGTTCACTCTTGAGTAAGCCCAGCTTGGTGATGTTGAAAGTGTAGCAGCCGTTTCGAGTGTGACGTAAGATGCCATCGTTTTGTATTCTGTTGGCACTCTCGCAGAATGCACCAGTGCACAACGGCCAGGGCAACAACCACTACGACCTGGCAACGGCGTGGATGGAGCGGGACACTGAGACGGAGGAGATCCAACGGTCAGTGCTGCTCGCGCTTTCCTCGTAGTTTTAACTGGATAGACTGCGCTTGCTCAGCCCGGATAGACGTAGGACATGCCATGGCATTGGCTTAGTTGCCATAAACTATTACTGCCTGCCGTGCTTGAGGTCGTGGGTTTGAACCCCGGTCGTGGGCAGGCACCTTCCATTGGAGGCTCCAGTGGAAACAGAGTGCTGAAAAACTCGCGTATCGATATTTACGTGCATGCTCCAAAACACCCCAGTAGCCAAGACTAACTCAAAGCCCCCCCCCCCCTACCCCATTGTCCCTTGTCCTTAATTGCACCTTTTGTACGTGAATTTGCGTAAATCATAAGTTAACGTAGCATGCAGAGAGCTTGCCTGGTGGAAAATGAACCCAACGTTTAATCTCTCGTGCAGAAGTGAATGTTGTCTAAGCAAGGTAATACAGAAATGCGGGAACAAGCTCAAGAAGCTTTGCGTTTTAGATCATGAGCTCTTGCACGAATGACGCATGTGTTGGTTTACAATACTAGTTCAAAGGACGAAGTTTTAAATGCTGTGGAAACATAGGCGTAGTAGCTGCTGTATTGCTCTAGCAAACTGTAGCCGTTAGCATAGCTTGAGTCTGATTTTATAATGTTATGTTAAGCAGCAGAGTCCATTCAATAAAAAAGTTATGTTGTAATTGAAACTCACACTGTACTGTCAAGATTGCAATGGGGAGGGTTCTTCAATCGCTCCCTAGCATTAGTGTTGTTTCCTTAAAGCAAAGTTTCGTGGTGTTCTCAGAAAAACTTGGTGGTAGCAGCAGAGCAGAGCAATAGCTGCTTTTTATCGGAGAGAGCCGGTGTCACTGCACAGTGTTTGATTGTGCGCACTAATGGTGCATTCAGGCTGGTCATTTTGCAGCATTCCAGAGCACTTTAGCACTTTCAATTGGGCTCTTTGAACGGTCTGAACACATTCGCGTAATTCATTCAGAGCGTTACGCTCCGGCACAGAGTTTTACATCTATGCCTGTTGTGTCTGAATGCAGTAGGTACCAGTCGAATGTACCGCCAATTCATCAATCGGTTCAAGACTGACACCCGTTGTTTGTTGAGTGTTGTCTGTAGTCACTCGTTACTGTCATGTAATCAACGAAGCTTGCACGTGAGCGAGCTTCAGTTTGGACTTTGCACTCTCTCAAGCAGTGATCTGGAGAGTGCAGGTGGCATTGCAACAAAGCTTTTCTAGCGCAGACCTGGAGCAGTGCTTCGAAGTTGTGTTGACATCTTTTGTGCTACCGACATGTTGTTACAGTGTGCTGTCACCATCTGTTCACTGCCTTTCTGGCTTCTTGTGTTTTGCACTGCTCTGCTCTTTGTCTTTCTTCTCTGTTTATGCGGGGCAGCGTGTGATGTTGTCGTCTTTGAGGGCGTCGTAGATGTTAAGAACATGGAAAAACACTGTATGCATTAGTATCAGTGGCCGGGGGACGCATTATAGTACTACTATCTAAGTACTAATTCAGTAATACTAGCAGTGTCATCATAATGCTCAGTATCGGTGTACTTACATTTGACACTTTTAATAACTTCACACCTTTCAAGCTGTATAGTCGACCTCGTTATGTTTTCGCTGTAATATGTGCTTAGCACTTTTCTCTCTAGAACTTCAAGCATCCCACATCAGTCCACGGAGGTTCATGGAATTGCACCAAAAGCGGCGTAAAGTTATTAGAATCGTGTTGTTAAATCTAGTAGCTGTCTTGGTATTTGTGTGTCAGTGCAGCAGGAGACAGTAAGCGGTTTGGTAAGAGATAACACAGAAGCGATATTGAACTGAGATTCATAGCTCATTGAGGCTGACAGCTTCTTTACCGTAATTGTCATGAAACCAACATACTAATTTTTAAATACCGTGCTTTTTGTCTTTAATGCACTAAAACCAAACCCATTAACAAAACGTCTCCGCATGTAACAATATTGTCGTTTGTGTGTGGTTTTAATGCATGTAAGGTGTGTCTTCTTACTCCCTCTTTGCTTGGTGTGAATTAGTACTTCACACTTAATCATAGTCTCTTACCTGGTGACTAGCGTCAAGTGCAGGTTGTTGGATAGCATCGACAAATTGACGTTCAGTTCCTTGTACTAGAATTTCGTTGATGAACAATGGACCGTTCAGTTCGTTTTACTCGCCAAGCAGACTCGTCCACGTAAAAGGATGCAGAACAAGAACACTCGCAATCAAGCCCAGTAGAAACAGCAGTGGCACATGTGGTACCTTTGCAATGCTACTTCAGTTCAGATAGGCTAGCCATGCTTTGGCATCTGCATGAGACTTACCCCTGAAGCACGAAAAGCTGTGCGATGGTCTGTTGGTGCGGTGTGGGCTTTGAGCAAAGCTGAGTGCTAAGGCATACGGTCGGTGCATCTTCTTGACTTTGCAATCCTCTTCGCTCGAGCTGCATAATTTATATGAAAGGACACTTCATTGAAGTTGAGTATTTAGGTTGGAATTAGTTGGCACCATCAATTAAAAAGATTAATGGAACCGTTCATTTTTGCATTGGCTATTAAAGACACCGTTTCCACTTTAAAATATTCTTCATGCATTTGACTTCACATTACATGCTAGGCTAGAAGAATGAACGGCGACTGCTGTGAGTGAATCACTGTTCAAAGAGTGGTTAGTTTAATAGGTCTGTTGCATTTTCTGACAACAGGAAATTGCAAATCTACGAACTGCAAAGCAGTCTGTTTTACTGCGAGTTGGAGTTCGACAGCTCACAAAGCATTGAAGAGAGCCAGCTACTGGTTATGCTAGCCTCGAATAGCCGCAGTAACTTCACAGGACAATGTAGGTTTTGGCAGTGTTCATTCGAACCTGATTAAGTTTTTATTTATACCAGAGAAAAACGGGAAAAAAGTATTGCATTGCATGAAAATAAACAAGAACATGACCTACAAGCTTTCATGTTGTAAAAGAAACTCGGAAGTAAAAATGTGTGGTAATATTGATGACCACACGTCATCGCAGGTGCCACTTTTCGATCATAAACTTTAAAATAGGAAATCAAGCTTAGTTTTTTCAGGTAGTGACGACTGCTGCTTATCACTTCCACAAGTGCAGCTCTTGAAGGAACAATCAGCCAGACTTGACTGGCTTATCTTTCTCCATATCCTTCATTTAAAAAAGTGCTTCAGTGTTCATTTAGATATGAATATTAAGTAACAACACCTTCACAAGGCCGTACCTCCTTTTGCTGTATATAACGTCAACACAAACGTCCTGTGCAAACGTTTCGCTCTGCAATGTCTGAACGCTCTGCCTTAACATACGTTTTTGATGCCTCGCCAATAACTGTTGTCTCAACATTAGGTCACTAGCTTCGAATTGCTTGACATGTGTTGGGGTATTCAGTCATAGCCGTCTTGTCATGCCACGCTACTTACGTCGTGCTGCGAATGTACTGGGCTTGAACGCTTGGCTTTCGGGATTGAGTTGGCCTGGCTGTGCAATTAATACCGGAGTCTCGATATTTTTTTCTTTCTTAGTTTTTGTACTGTTTTTTTCGTATGCAATCTTCCCTGTGTTCTTTCTTTTGATGTTTGCTCTCTTCGTTTTTCACTCCGACACTGGCACGACAAGTGACCGCACTTCGTCCACATTAAAAGCATGGTGGTTTTTGCAGAACTTATACCTTACTGATGTTGCATGTTGCTAAGTAAACTTCAAGGGACACGCTTATCGTACTGGAAATTCTGTGTAGTGTTTAATGTTACATGTGATTAGCTAACTGTTGCACAGAAAAGGCTGGAAAGTTGCCAAATGATCCCGTTGTCCTAGCCATTGTGAAAGGATTGTCACCTTGTTCGGGCTCTGATTTTTAATATCACTGGCCCAGCGACATGTTTTAAATTATTCCAATCATTTGCAAGTTGTCATAGTTCGAGATCAACATTTCGTACTTGGTGCTGTGCTCCTTCGCTATGCCAGAAGTGCACCATATCATTGTGCATGTAATCTGCATAAAAATTTAAGCTATTTAGGAACACTGTAAGAGAATAAGTTCTATATGAATTCCATATTTATGGGATAGTCACAGCCTGAAAAGGTAGCAATAAAAAAGCCATGATTTAAATGCACAAAACCACAGGATCACTTTCACAACTTTTCTTCATACTGTAAGTTGTAGTGTGTCACTTGTGAATATTTTTAATGAAAACCAGTTTGAGAAGGCTGGGTCTATAGTTTAAAAGAGTAAGTTGGCAGGCAAGCTATACCTGTCTGGGCAAAATATGTTGGCAGTGCTTAAAAGTTTCACTGGGCAGTGGCAGTATGCTCGAACTAGTTGCTTATGTTGTTACAAGTGAGCGTAATGCGTAAAACCAAGCTGTTTGATTCTTCAGTTATTTAAAGGCACCCTGCAATACTTTTTGAGCATGGTCACAAAACGCTGTTGATCGGTAGTCGAGGCTCCTGAGAACACGCGAGCCAAATATTATAGTGCAGCACGCGGCCTGGAATTTGCAATAAATTCTCAAAGTCAGCTAAAAATGGCTTTTCCCTTCTCTCGAACAAATGGTGCTATATATGTACACAAAAATTATTGCATCATAGGCCCAAGTATCACGCCATTGGCTGATTTGAGCGTGGTGCGCTCGGGAGTTACTGGGGCCGCCGCAGGAGGCTGCGACGTGTCCACGCGCGCACTGAAAAGCCCCGCATATGAAGAAAAAAAAAAAGAGAGAGAGAAAAAGTGCTCAAGGTCGCGAGGCACGCTTGACGACCTTCTTCCCCCATGCCATCCCTCCCTTGCTTAGCTTCCGAGCGCTATCGTCGGGACGAGAGAAGAGGAAAGGCAATTGCAGCGTGTGACAAATCTTCGTAACTCCGCTCGTACTGGACGGTTTCTAAAATATTTTGTGTTGGTCAATTCATCAGGCACTAAGCTCCTTTAGTGAATCCATTCCATGGCTACTTGAAAAAGTGTTGCATGGCCCCCCTTAACGACCATTAGAACAATGAAGCGAGGGAGAAACATAAGGGGAATCGACTGTAATTTTGAAATTGAAAAGTGGAAGTCTATAGATTGACAACTTGCCGTAGTTGGAAGCGAAACCGTTTTCGGCGTTGTGTGCGCAGTGACTATTTCAACTTATTAACAAGCAATCAAGTTGTAGCAAAGTGTTGGGAGTTTGTATACATTCAAGGTTAGCCTTGGGAGCATTAACCGATGTCACTCATGGCCACGGCTATGAATGTGGAATATTCTTCGAACCACAGGCGTTATGTGTTATGCGTGCTTGAAAGCTGGCAACTGACAAATAGGTAAGTGTTCTGGCAGCCATGGCATCAAGACTGGCAAAGTCGGGAGGTACTGTTAGTGGGCTATTGGAACAGCCATTAACGTTCTAAGCATTCGGCACTTGTCAAAACATGGACAGGCACCGCGCTTGTGTGATAGCGTTTTGTCAATATCTCAACAAGTGTGCCGTCCTTAGAACGATTGCCTGAGTCAAGGCCCTCATTGGTCGAGTGTGGTCAGCTCTCTAGTGGTAACGTCGGTCGAGAAGTGCGGTCATTTGGCACGAGTGGTCTGTGTGCTTCTTCTGCTTTGTTTTGTTAAGCCTATTTTCTTGCCCTATCTGCTCTTTATTTTCTCTCTTTTTCTTTCCCCTCTCTCTTTGTTTCTCCCTCCCCCCTGTCGTCTGCTCGGCTTCTGCGCTTGCTCGGTCGCTGGCGTTGATGATGATGGTGGCGGTTGCGCTGGGGATTGTGGATGGTGACAGTGCTGGGCCGATTGCGGCTGCGTACGACGCGGATGACGACACTGAGGCGAAATTTTGTGCTGCCCTCAGGAGCCTGCTGGACATTGTGGACGAGGAGCTGCGGCACAGGTACCTCTTGGTCACTTACATCTCACTGCCACACTACTCGTGCTAAGCCGTCCGTCGTCTTATTCCTTTTGCTGCGTGGCATTTCACTCTTTGCAGACGCCTTCCCTTCATTTCTCGTTCGTTTACTTTGGGCCGTCTCACTGTCAAACTTACTTTCTCGTTTTGCTTAATTGCTTGTCGGGCGGGCCACTTCGTTAACGTCGATTTCCTCACACATACCTTCCACCAACCTGTCTCTGTGTGCGCTCCGTTAAGTGTTGATGTTGCACTTCTTTTGCACCCTTTTTGACACTCTTTAGGGTGCTTCAAGGGTGTCTTTCTGTGCCTTGTCTCGTTGACTTCCTCTTTTTTACACCCCTCTTTGTTCTTGTGTTGCAAATGTTTTTACTTTCTTTGGCATCTTGTTGCATCATGTGGCTTCCTCTAGTTTACCGACTGTAATGGCATGTAAGTGCATGTTTTCATTTTGTGCACGATTGCATTTGCTAATTTGTTGCGTGTATGTTATTTAAGGGGACGCTAAAGGGAAACAAGAAATCAGTTTATGCTCGTAAATTATTTGCCGGGAACTCTCGTCATCGAGACTTTTGCGATCGTAGGTTCATTATTAGAAGAGAAAACAAAGGCCGAAGTTCAATTAAGTTTCACGCCAAGACTCCAGTTTCGGAGTATCAGTATGACGTCTCAGATTTTTTTTTTTTTTTGCAGTTTGGCCAAATTGGCTCAGTAATATTCTCCAATAATTACCACGTTGAGTAACTCCCTCAAAATTCATTTTAATTCATTTACACCTGTGAAAAGGCTATGCAGGCCATTGAAGACTCCATTGAAATCTATGGCGTCATGGCAGCTTGGTGTATAGCTTTAATGGCAGCAACATCACCACCTGTTTTCTTTTTGCACATTATCCAGCTTGCCAAGCATATTCTCGAAGTAAGAGTGGTACTTTTCAGCTTGTGGAAGGGCAATTTACTGATACAAGTAAAATCAATCTTCTCCTTAATGTCCCCTTAAAGGGACCTGCAACACTTTTCCGAGTTATTGTGGAATAGTCTAAATAATAGCGCATGACGCTTCAAGAATCACACGCAAAAATTTTTAGAATCCATCGAGCGCAAGCGGAGTTACAGGTATTTGCGCACGCTTCAAGCGCTTCCTCTCCTTTTCGTGCCAGAGTGAGCTGAAAGCTACGCAGGGAGGGGGATCACAAGGGGGCAAGAAGATGTGTCCTTTCGTCACTGCACGTCAGTGCCTTGAGCACTTTCTTCTCTCATTTTCTTTGAACGCGCAGCTTACTTTCAATGTGACGGGGAGCGCGCAGGCACGTGGTGGCATCTCATGGTGGCCACGGTAACTACGCAGCACACAATGCTCAAATCGGCCAATGCGCCATCAATGTGGGTATATGGCGCAGAAATTTGGGTATATGGCATCATTTGTAGAGAAAACGGGGAGCGATTTCTGGCTGACTTTGAGCATCGTAAATTCTACGCCGCATAATGGTTATGTTTGACTCGCGTGTTCTCGGGAGCCTCGTCTACCGATCGCCAGCATTTTCTGACCATGCTCAAAAAGTGTTGCAGGGCCCCTTTAATATTTTGTTTGGGCATCTGATTGCCTTAATGCCTGGAACAACTGAGGGCATATTGATGCTGCGTACGCCATAACTCTTGGCATTGTGCAACATGCGCAGTACATGTTGCACGCTGCAGCATGCAACATGTACATGCAACATGTTGCATGTTGCAGCAGTTGCATGCTGCCATTCAGTTTTCGTTCTTTGCAGAGTCCCACTGTTGATCTCATGATGGTGACTCTGTGTTTCCTTAGTGTCAGTCCCCTGTAGACTTTCAACCTCTCATTCTTCTACCTCTGCTGTATTTGTGTTCATTCATATTTGTTCTTGTCTTTTTAATGCTCATATTTCCAAGCTTGCCCCTTATCCTGTTTTGTATCTGTGTGTTTGCAATCTGTCCCTCTCCTTCGTTGGAATGTTTTTATGTGAAATGTGTCACCCCTTATTTGTGTGTGGGTTTTTACTGCTTACGTTTGTGTGATAGGCAAGTAGCGTTGCTTTGTGCAACACATAGCTGAAGAGTTCTCAGAATGGACTGGCATCACTTATGAGATTTTGCTGTGTGGGAAGAGGGATTTAGGTGGTTGTAATTCCAAGATGTCATTGTAGCAGAATGTGCTGCTTCACTTGTGCATAGTGGGGAGACAGCTTTGTGTATTTCATGTGAGTAGCGAAATGCGGATAATGTAATTGGATTTGGGTAACTGTTTAAGGGGGTATGGTTGGGTAAATCGGGTCATCTTGGTTTCAGCTTTATAGTATTTCAGGGAACCTTTTCATATTTTATTGTGAAAATTTTCGTGCCCAATAAGAAAGCTTTTGGCCTTCACTACAAGCGATTTAGACCCTGTAGCTTTTGTTACTATTTTGTATTGAAGTACCAAACTTTGTACTAGGGGTGTAAAATTAAATGTACCTTTTCTCAGAAAGGAAAAACAGTTTGATTGTGAAATCAGGCACGCTAATTGGACATTGTAGTGGCTTAACCCCTGTTTCTGAAAATTAGTTCCGTTTATCTAAAAAAATAATATAATAATAATTAGATTGTCCTCGCATGCCACGTGCCGTAAGAGGGACTTTTCAATTAATAATTTTTTTAAAATTATAACTCACAGTCTTTCGAAGATTTAGGTTCACACCATTTGGAAGAGATTTAAGTAAAATCTGTGAAAATTTCAGCGCAATCGGTCGGATAGTTTTTCAGAAAAGGTACATCAAGTTTAGAAAATATTTTAAAAAACTGATTTTGAGAAAAATGTGCCTTTATGTAAAAGCAGGTGTGGTAAGTGCTCACAACACAAACCAATGATTACGCTACAAAAGCATTACTGCTGGGAAAATTTGCAATCAGAGGTCAATAAAATGGTAGGAAATGAATATATTCAACCGATCTAGCCATATTTATTGTACAAAAAATACATACGCATAGAAATGATGATAAAAGAACGTGTAACCAAGCCATTGCATCCGTCAGGAGGCATGGCTTTTCGCGCCATTTCCTAAATGGCTTTGAGTGCTCCTACGCGCTCGCCCAGTGCACGGTTTTGCTTCTCAAAGTAAGCATTATTTCTAGTAATGAAATAGAAAAATCGATTTTTTTGGTCGATCAACCCTACCATACCCCCTAAAGACATTAGTGGATCAAATGTCTCTACAGATAAGCTGGAAGAAGTATCTCTAGCTATACTAAAGCTCGTTGTTCCTGCTTCGTGATTTAAACTTTGACATCGTTGAAGTATTCATTCATCAACATTTCCCACTTGCAGTGATTAAAACATTGCACATTCTTCATGGCCATGAACCATTCAACTGCTGTTCACATGTTATGCAGTCAAAAAATAGTGTCTCATAGATAGTGTTTGACAGAATCACTTCTGGAGAATTCTGTTATTGAATTTTTCATTTTGCTTCAGCTAAAGTTAAAAAAGCATTTACACCATTGTATTTTATTGCACAAGAATGGTTCGGTCAACTTGCTGCCAATTAACTTGTTCCGTAATTTTTGTGTTACTCTGTACACACTCCCCAGCTTCTGTGTTTTGTTTTATTGCATTGTTCTGCATGTATTCGTTTTTATTATATATGTTAAAGTGTTCTGAGCTGTTCGTACAGACATTAGCTGGTCGGCCTTGCACGTAGGTTCTCATAGGGGACAGATGCACACATTCCCCATGTTCTCTATGTTTCCCATATGTTCCCCACATGTTCTGCATGTTCTACCTCCTGTGTTCCATGTTCCTTGCTTCTGTGTGTTCACAATGCCATCGTGTATTGTCAGATGTGCAACTTTCCTTCATACGGTTGGGTAGGGATGGGGCACAAGATTGATAACGAGCAAAAGTGTATCCCCAAGATCGATGCCAAACGTTATCGTCTGCGCACATCACAGGCAAGCACATCACAGGAAAGCACATCACAGGCAGGCAGCATGTGCTGATGTGTTCTTGTTACCACTCAGGGAGCACTGTAGATGTCCTGAATATTTATTCAGCTCAGCTGTCGAAATTGATCGGTGATGCAGAAGAAACCTTGTCGTGACGTCCTTTTCGTACATCTTTCATCGGTGGAACTCTCTCAGACAAGCAAGGCTTGACTAATGAAAGTTGAAGAGGTGTAGTTCTTGAAGCGAAGCTTGTATTGCCTCGCAATTTGGCATCATAGGTGTGACCGCGAAAAAACCCGGTGCCCGAAAGTGTGCAGAAATGCGGCTGTACACAAAATAGGCCCTCGAAAATGCGCCTGCCACAGGCATATGCGTATGCTCTGTTTTCTCAACTGTTGTGGCTCTCTCTTAATCATGGGTTCGTCGGCGATCAGCTGCTCCTGATACGGTAATCTGATCTTGTATCAGGGTTGTTGAGGTGACTTGCGATTTCACGCTGCCGCATTTCATTGTTGCCTGGATAGGAATGCATGCTCGCCGTTGCTTGCAACAATGGAAGTGTTGAAAGCACGTGGATCACGAACCAATTCCCGGCATGGAGGAAGGAAGCAGTTGGGATTCAGGATTGCGCAGTCCGATTGAAAGAAAAGCAGTATGTACATCAGGCATGCATATGCCAAACTTTGCTTGCCCCCTATTTTCCCAATAGGGCCCGGGCTGTTCTTGCAGCAACTTTTCTTCACTTCATCTTACGGCTTTTTACTGATTTACGACTTTCTCTTTATTTTTGATTGGTCTAACTGCACTTTATCACACTTAAAGGAGCAGTCACATCAACTTTACACATGTCGTGTTTTTGCGTCAACGTGCAGTGCAATCGATCCCCTAGTAACGATTTGGTACTGATAATGCAACAAAGTGACGAATTAATATATGCAATAATGATTAGTATGACCAGTATCAAACACTTAATTCAAAAGCGTGAGCAAACCCCCTCCAATTTTTAGCGCTGCCAACGCTGCCAAGCGGCCACCTCCCGACGGTCATGCCCCATCTGAACACGTGGCCGCACAAAATGGTGCGCGAGTTTCAGCTGACATTTCGTCTGCTCGGCGCGCACGTGTAGGCATGTGTTCGCCCCCCCCATCGTCGTCGCCACCATCAAAAGCGTCCAGAAGCGACGATGAAAACACTGAGGAATATGGAATCGCTGCGATTCGCGACGTAGTGAATCATTTACGGTTCGATCCTCTTCAGAGTAGTGGTTCTGATATCGACGCCCGACCCAGCAGCGACGAGGAGGCAGCTGGAGACGCGCTTGCGCAATGCTGGCTGGCAAGACATGTCACAACTACGCATATGAACGCTGCGTGCTTGTTACTTGTTTGAAATAATATTTCTCTGAACCATACGTTCCGTACTGGTGCACTTTGATCGGTTATTGTCATGTTTGCGTCTACCTAAGCATAACCAATGTGTCGTAATAACTGGCCAGCTAGTGAATGTTGCCATGTGTGTCATTTGTAATTTATACTGCTCATAGACTGAAACGCGACAAGAAAAAAAAAAGTGAAACGCGGAGGCCTGGCGTTTTGATTCCGTGAACGCGTTGTGGGGGTAGCGTTTGGCGCGCCGTACTTTTTGCCTTTTCTCTTATTTGAAGAGCATGATTGCAGCGCACAACGGTTCCACGGCATGCTGGCACGTAATGCGATGGAGATCGTAGCTTCGAATAATCACATTCACGCTCATCACTCCACGACAGTCCACCCGAAGCGGCACAACGAAAACGCAGGATTCACACGAACGCGCTGCATGAACCAAGCAAAACAAAACAAGCGACGCCGTTGCCAGGCAGCCTGGCGTCGCTGCCAGGCGGATACCACAAGTAGGCACCACGATGAAAACATTAAACTTGACGACGTCAGCGTTGCTCGCGCATCGTCACTGAGCGCCTGAGGCGTGGCCACGAGCTAGCTGAACACATCAAAATAGTGTCAATGTTGCATGGCATGAGCGCGCCATTGAGCCTTTGTACGCTCTTCGCGCTCGATATATAATAACTTCTACGTAACGGACGCAATTCATACTTCGCTAAAAAAACTCATGCATACCAAGCAATCGAGTGAACGCCACATCTCGAGTTTCAAATTTGGTGTCACTGCTCCTTTAAACACCTACAACATGTCTTAAGTTCTTCTACTACTATAGCGAAACTTCACTTGAATGAACTTGAAGGGACGTCAGGAAAAAGTTTGCTAAAGTGAAAGTTCATAGAACTGAAACAGCTATGTTGCAGGTTGTTATCACAAGCTAGAGGAAGCATCAAGTGTTGGAATGAATTTATTGCCCTGCTGCTGATTTGCATATGAATTTGTGCTTATTGAGCATCTTGTCACGTATGCAGTACTCTTTTGCTGCACTTGTGCACTCAGGACTTCGGCCCACTGTTCGTCATAATGAAGTGCCGTTGTTAACGTAAAATTGTGGCCTCGGCGATTAGCTCCGGTAGCGCGCCGTTGGTGGAGCTGATCACGGAGGTCACAGTAAGACTGAGCTTCAAAAAGTGCGGCAGTACTTCTTTAAGTGACCAAAATGACATGGGAGGCATTGGAATGGTGTCACGGAATATGTTCGTACAACTTAAATGTGCTCTGCACTGAATTTCGTTAAACTGAAGGGCGTTAGCACTGGTTGAATTACACTTAGGTGGGGGAGATTTTCAGAAAAGTTTGCACAACTGAGTAGTTCGTTTAATTGAAGTTCCTTCAAGTGGTAGTACACTACTACTACTACTACTACTACTACTACTACTACTACTACTACTACTACTACTACTACTACTACTACTACTACTACTGTTTGGGTACCCTTGCACTTCTTGTAACACTTCTGCGTCATCTGTTGGTGATGACTGACTGCGCAATTCGCGTATTGGCATTCTTCGCTCTCCCTCCAGCTTTCTGTCACTGTGTTCCCGTGTTTCACTGCTCATGCACGCCTTCATGGCACCAGCTGATTGTGAAATCTCAAAATATGTGTTTAATGTGTGTGTCTTGTGTTCTTTCGCTCTGTTTTTTGTGTCTACTTCAAATGCAGTTATGTTATAGAACATGCACACTGTTTCACGACTGCATATAGTGCGGCATGCAAATGTGAGGGGAAAAAAAAGAATGGAGCAGAACTCTTGTATCCACGCTGGGACTAATGAAGTAAGGTAAAATTGTGAGGCAACAATGCCTGAATCTCATCCTAGTCCGTGTACTTCTTTCTTCTTTTTCTCCGCTTAGATCTAAGAGGCTGTTTTTTTTTTCAGGAAACAAAATGCTTATGATCTTAAAAGAGTCTTTTTATTATGGTTTTAATGGTTTTAATGAATAGCTCATGGTCTCTGAACAATGGCACAGAGCTTGAAGTGTAGCAAATGATAAGTTACAATGTATTTTGATGTGACTGTTTCTGAGTGTTTGTGCCGAATACAGTGTGACCTATAGCTTGAAGTCCAAGACCTCCGTACATCACAGATGTTGACCATGGTCACTGCTGTGATGTGCGACACGTGCACTGATATGCCCATATGTGCGTCACTGCTTTGCGGCAATGCGTGACCGTCACATCTGGTTCCCACGGTATATGAGGCGGTGCAGAACCTCACGTGCATTCCGAGTTTTTTGCACAGGGGTATGATTTAATTTTGTGTCATAAGTTCATGAAATTAATACTGCTGTTGTGTTTATGGGGTGGGCAGATATACCTACTACATATTAAGGAAAAAAAAGCAAAAAAGTTTTTTCTGGCGATATCCTACCATATTTACTCGAATGTAACATGAGTTTTTTTTCTGATTTCTGCAACCTGAAGTCAACCCTCACATTACAATCGAATACCAAAATTCAAGTTGTCTAGAAAGTGGAATGATGCACGCAATTCTTTTATTTTTGTTTATTTTTTACTTTCTGGACGCAGTGAAGTCACCCCTCGCATCACAATTGCAGTCACGTTACAAGTCGAGTAAATACAGTATTTTCTTAAATCCACTCGCTTCTACATCTTTATTTTTTAGCACAAGTCTAAAATTCTTTCTGTTCACAGGTCACAGCTCTTGGGCAATTTTTTCAGCATGGACTCTGTCATAGTAGAGTATTTCTATTGTTAATCAGTCTGTCAGGGTGAAGGCCAAAATTGTGCAATTATCTATAATGAATTGACAAGAAGGAACATAGATGAGAGTCAGAAAGTGGGCACAAGACGAAAAATGTTGCTCTTGTGCCACTAACACTTGAAAGTACAAAAAGGAATTGTTGGCCCATCACATCTAATAGCTTGTGTGGAAGACCAGACACTTGACTGGTAAACACTCCTAGATGTTGAAATTCAGAGCAGCTGTGTTTTTGATATTCACATTTAAGCCTGAAAAACTAAATTTATTTTCTCCAATTGTGGGTGGGGTTTTTTTACACCGGATATGATCTTTTTCAATATTCTGTGGCGTTTCTATTCAGGTCGGATAGTCCCTGCTTCGATGTATCATCATTATGAGAATGGCATAAGGAAAAGTTATTTCTTTCAGTCTTTCGTTAGTCTTGTCACCTACCTTGATGCATAAGTGCTGGATACATAGTTTAAAATTGCAAATATAATTAATATCGAAGCCTTTTATGGGAGCATAAGTCGTGACAGCTAGCAAACATTGCTGCAGAAGATTACACTCACTTTGATGTTTCATGGTTCCTTTTCTTTTTCCTTTACGTAAATTTGAATGTTATACTTGAATGAGTTCTTGTGTTCCAAGGCAAATCTACAAGTCACTTGGAGGCTCATGATAGGAAACATTGGCATACTCCTAAAATATTTACACTGGTTTCAAGTTAATCTGAATTCTGCATTACATTTTTGACGCTTTGCAGGGCTACTCTGCCAGGCATGATTTCTGTGTGTTGTGTGTTTTTATGTGCATTTCCAGCTGTGTTCTGTGTTATGTCTGTTGTATAGAATGCAGGCAGTGTTTGTTTGGCCATGCATACACCTACTTGTGCTGTTACGTGGGCCAATTGACATCTTATTTTATTTTTTTTCTTATTTCGTGTACATGTACTTCGAGCTGTCGATTAAGTCGCCCTTGCGTTGCCAACCGCTAGCATCATGGTTAGCTCAATTGGTAGAGCAACTGCCTCAGAAAAGTGTTGGTCCTGGGTTTGATCCCCGGACCAGTATAAATTTTTCGTCAGTCAAGAAGCTTCCTTTTGAGAAGTTTGTTTAGATGTTCCTTGTGTCTTTGTGCTACGGACTGGTGGTTGTCAATTTTTCCTTTTGTGTTGTTTGTGTCTGAATGTGTGTTTCCTTGCACCCCATCTGGGATATGAGGCCGATGTGGTGTCTGTCATTCTGATATGGTGTCTGTCATGTGGGTTGTGTTGTACTGCCCGCGCTTCGTCGTACTTTTGTGTGCTTACTTGTTGGGATTAACTGTGTCCCTGTTTGGAGCTTTCGAGGAAATTTTGTGTCGCAGTAGCCTGTAGGTTGCTTTATAGACATGTTGAAACTTACACTGGCGATGTAGATTTTAGGTCTTTCCGTGTTTACCTGTACTGTGTGTGTTATTAGAGCCTGTATGTGCCAGGGCAGTACTGTTTTCATAATGGTGACAAGCTTGTGTTTAAGTTTCCTGCTTGTCCTGTGGTGTAGGAAATGTTTTACTGGCTACTCAGAAGTATTTGTTGGCACACATCTTAGCCTTCATGGTGTACCAGGTTACAAAAAAGAAGTGTGCGTGAGCGGCCATGTTGTGACAGTGCCATGAACCATAAAAAACGGAGTGCTATTATCATTGCTGGTACAGCCACATATTTGCTCACTCACACAGTGTTATTTGTCATCAGTGACATCATTATCGACGTGCAGTGCTTCTCTTTTCCTTCGACAGAAACACACAAGCAATACAGAGAGCTCGCCAAAGCAGTAGGAAAAAACCATGTCTTAGTATGTTGTGACTACCTAGTGCTACTACAGTCCGTGTTGTTTTAGGTAGCCTGTATTCCATAAAGTGTAATATGGGCAGGAAAACGCTAAAGCCCTCGGTAGCAGTGTTAGTGACCTATCGGGGCAGCTTAGCAGCTGTGGTGTTTCACTGTTATGCACGAGTGCATGGCTTCAATCTCTGGCCACGGCAATGGCATTTAGAGGGGGGGCAAAGTGCAAATGCACCCGTGTATGTTGACTTTTGTGCGAGCCAAAGAACCCAAGGTAGTCAAAGCATATCTTTAGCCTGCCCATTGCAACGTGCGCCCCATGATCATATTGTGGTTCTAAAAGCTTAATATCTCAGAAGGGACTTAATTAAAATATTAAATTACTAGAACACTCTTGTAGTGGCTATTTTAATGCATGAGTTCTAGCCTGAAATTAAAATCTTCTACTAGTGCATATAATACTGTCCACTTCTCCTCGATTGCTTTAGAGACAACTTAATGATGTGCAAGCAAATCAGGCTAAAATTTATTACTTCTGCGTGGTTGCTGTTGGGTGCATTTGAAAAGGAGCCAGAACTCAAGTAAAAGTAGCTGAAGGTAGCTGAAAGTAGCCATTCCATTTAATTTTATCTTCAATTTTGCAGCCAAAGCAAACAGAAGGTGTTTTATGAATATAGAGCTCTTATTTTTGGACAATAAATAATATCATTTTGAATAAGTGGAAACATAGAAATAACAGTACATTTTTTTTCCCTCTTGCATGGTCTTCAAGCCACGGGTAACTTGCAAAGAAATTAATAAAATATAATAAGCTCAGTGCGCCTCCTATAGTTTATGTAGGATAGATAGAGATCTTGCCAGAAACAGAGAAATTTAGAACATTCCATCCAGCAAGTCACTAGGAACATTAAACACTGAAGCAGCTTTTCTCTTGAAGCCATACACCAGGACTGATAAGTATAGTCATCATAATACCAGTCCAGCTTCAAATAGTGAAATCTGGTTGAAGCTTCATTTTTTTTTCTGATCTCTGTCTTCATAGAATTCACATGAAAACGTGCGCCTTGTGTCAGCATTAGAAACTATCGTGCAGTGTCGGCATAGGTGGCGGGCAGCATGAGTAGCATGCTAGCCACGCGTTTGCCGACATGCACGCAACTACGCAATTCTGTTTTTGCAGAGGTGCCACACAGTGCACGCAACTACGCAACTCCATTGTTGCATGTTGCATTGGTGTGTGTCGATGTGCACCATCCTGTTCGGGGAGGGGGGGGGGGGGGCATGCACATACATCAGCTGACATGACAGAAAGGTTTGGAAACGATGGGTAGTCTTTAGAATCGCTTGTTATTTTATGAGCAAATGTAAGAAAATTGGCTGCAAAGTACGCCAAAATAGGAGTTCAGAAGTGGCCAGAAAATAGCCATAGAACCAATCTGAAATTTTCATCACCAGACACGGTTGTAAAGTAGCTACTCAAACCTCGATATAACAATCCCGGATATAACGAAATATCGGTTATAACGAAGTAAATGAAAAATACTCTTGCAACAGGTATAGTGTTAAAATTATACCTTTATAACGAATTTTTGGATATAACGAACTTATTTTCGTGTAAGATGCAACTTTGTTATAATGAGGTTTGAGTGTAGTTTGGCGGAAAGGAGCTTCCCACAGCAACCCTCCTTGGTAGCGCGTCACGTTACCAGCTGTAAGCCAGGAGTTCTTAGTTCTTTTGAAATCTGACAGGTTATGAGCTGTCATGGTAGGTAATATGAAACAAATGTAACTGAACACTTTCTGTGAAGGCGTTGTGGAAAGATGTCATGATGGGGGGTTTTGAAAGCGCTCTCAAGGGCAACATGTAAAGCAAACATGGAGCATTTTATACACCAGGAAAATTCTGTACAACAGGATATACATCGGCTGACACAACAGAAAGGCATTAAAACAATGTTGTTGCTCTTCAAATAATGAAAAAGGTGGCTACTAACTGCACCAAAATAGAAGTTTGAAGTAGCCAAAAAGTAGCCATGTGTGTCAACCTGAAATTTTTGTCGCCAGACAGGGTCGTAAAGTAGCCACTTTGGCATAGACTAGCCATCAACGGCAACCTTTAACTTGTCTTCCCCAGTCAGCGAAATGAAAAGAAACCAAATTCATTTAAGGAAGCTTATTATTTCTGTAGAATCTCTCCAGTTGGCGCGTAAGGCACGATGAAAGATTAACTTTGATTTACAAGGCAGTATATCGTTTCAGGCATGTCTCTGCACAGCATTCACTAAGGCAGAGTATATCATTCCGCTGTATTCAGCGTGTTCACCATTTTCATGAGCTTAAAGAACAGCTGTTTGTGTCCCACCTCTTGTGTTTTTTTTTCCATGAGCGTCTGTACCATCTGTTGTTGGCATCATTGTCGTCGTCTCCTCCTTCCAGGCATGAACTGCAGCTGCGCTCAGACCTGCCTGCCTTTTATAGCGCAGCTGCGCAGCAGTTTGTCTTTTGTACTCGCGCTCTATGTATTTGTTGATAGCTAGGTGTTCGTTCTTTCTTCACGTTTTTACTATTTTGAGCTTTCTTTATGTTTTGCCGCAATTATGCATTCCGTAGTCTACTGTAGAAACATTATTGCAACTATGGGAAGCTTGAAAGCAGCAGAGCAGCATTCCTAATTTATATGTGTCAGAGTCGTAATGCTAAAATGTGCGCAACTTTGAGAGCAAGAGAGGGAGCTGTTGTGCTTATGAAGTCTTGCAAGCACATTGTTTAAAGCACAATGTTCGCAGCTACAATTTGGCTTGGAATTTAACGTGTGACCCACGTGTCGTCAATGGAGCTACAAATGGGTGTACACTTTGTTTTACGAGCGTCCGGGACTGGTTGCGTTCCGACTTTGTGCTTGCAACACTGGAAAGAGGTAGGTGACTGCGAATGCTACGGTTCATTGCTGCTCAGAGTTCATGGTGGTCAGGCTCAGTTTTTGGCATCTCTGTGATGATGTTCGCAATGAGTGGCTTTCTGGCAGTTTTATTGTCAGTGGGGAGAGATGCTTGCTGCCACATAACTTGACTGTAGGAGCATATTGGAGTCTGTGTAGTATGGTTACCTTTAGGGGCATGTTTAAAGCAGGCTACCAAAAATCTACCTGTGGAAGTGCTTACTTGGGCCTGGAGACAATAAGCATATTTGCAGCAAACTTATTGCATGCTTATTCGATCCATATTGAGAGCAGCTAGTCAAATGCTATGGCAGCGAATGTTCTGTAGCAAATGTTCCATGAAAAACCCAATGCACAATTTATTGAGCTGAGTCCATTCCCCTGTTCAACTGGCTTTTGCTTTTTTTTATAGACAGTGCAAGTTGTAGTAATGGCATACTCTAGGTTCAATACTGCGCCACTTTTTTTAGGGGTGCTACAGACAGCCAAGTTAATGCAATACTGTGAAAAATATTGCAAGATTAAGGAGCAGTGTTCGTGCTCGAAAATGCTTAATGAAGAATAGTTGCTTAATTTATGCTTGATTGTGCACTTCCTATAGAATTTTGTGGACATACGGGGAAATTTCATGCTCTTTAAGCATGCAGCACAGTCAAGATCAATTGTCCATACTGCACCTGTAGAAAAGAGTGCCGTGTCTTCCATTCCTGGACACTCACATTCTGTCCATCTCCAAGCTTATTAATTTTCCAAACAGAATTTTTTTTTTTGTGTCTTAACTCTGAATACATTGCAAAATATGCATCCATAAGTTTGCCAAGAGCTTTGCTTTGCTATATTTCAGCAGAGGAGCAGGTACTAATTCGTGAATGTCACAAGCAGCAGTGCTCGTGACATCACCGTGACAGTTTATGGAAAATTAAGAGCTTTTTTTTTTTTTTCCATAGCCATATTCTACCTGGTCAGCTTTGTAAACAGCTGTGCAAAGCTGATTCTCCACATTTATTTGATTATTCAAACATTTAGGACACTGTTAAAAGATTTTTCATTGCTTGTTATCTTTGTTCATTTCTTGTGCAAAGTAGTGAGGCCTTGCACTAGGACTGACACTTTGTGTAGTCTATAGCTTAAATTCTATCTGTAAAAAGCTAAAGTCTCTGTGACGTGCGTGCAACAAAACAGTGGCACCTGCCTAGTGGTCCCCTGTGGATGTGACCAAAATACTAGCTGTTACAGGCAACAAGTGTAGCTTTCTTTGACGAGCATTTATGGTAAACATAGAGATAATTACAATGCCCAGATGAACACAATATATTGATTCTTGTTATTGTAGTGAAGGATTTGAGTATAAACACAGCATTCTCGAGTGCACACCAGGACATGGATAACTTTCAAAGGCTACGAAGGCATAGCCTTCAAAATTTAATGATGGGTTGTAGTGTACCGGAATAACGCCCCATTGGCCATTAGTGATACTGATGTGGTGCATCACCACGCTCTCCCTAAGTGTTGTGTTGCCTTGAAACCTTGTGCACAGATATGTATTGCATGTGCGAACACTTTCACGAGTTGTCATATGTAGTTTTGGGTTTCATACAAGAAAAAGTTTTAAAATGCATCAGGCAGTCGCGCACCTCTTTCCGTTCTCATGTAATTTGGGAAAGAAACGCATGATGGCATTGATTTTATAAAGGTAGACATTGAAGTCTTTGGTGGCTTATAGATCTTCCAAGTTTTCTTTTCTTTTCTATTGGTTTTTTTTTAAGAGAGCGCTTCTCGGTATGGCCTGTGTGAAAATAACTCATGACAAAGGAAGAAGAACACACAACACACAGCTCTTCTTTTGTACTTGTCATTTTTGCACGGACCACTTCAAGATGCACTATCTGCTTGCTGAGAAAACCATCCTCTGAAGTGTGTGCATTTCTGCAACACTAAATGTATGTGTCTAGAAATGTCTTGTCATTGTCTGTTTTGTCTTAGAGCTGTCTGCCTGCATTGGCAATATGCTGCGTTATGTTCTGTGAATGTCGTATTGTGATGTGTGCCATAACGTTCTAAAACACCTCAGACCACACATGACTGCTTCTAGAACTAGTTTTTGTAAAACCAATACCCTAATATGCAACTGTCTCTTGAGCAAACGTGTGCTGCATTAAGGGAGAGCATTCCTGGCGAGCCTAGCTTATTTTGTCATCTGAAGCCATTTATTGTCGATTTTGTCAGTCAAGAATACACCCAGATGCTTTTGGTCAGAGTAAATGGTACAGACGACACTTTTGAGATTGAAAACGTGGTGGTGTTATCAAAAGAAGGTATATTAGTCGTGAAAGTCACCAGCATCCAGCATGATGAACCCACATGGTTGATAACACATTTTCTCCCACTGTGTATGGTAACAGCGCCACACTTGCCTGACACGACCACAAGACGTGTGAGAAGTGCTTACTGTGCGCACATTCCAAGAGCTTCCTTGGGAATTACTTCATGCAAATGTAGCTGGTCACGTTTTTCTTTGTCAAACAAATGTAGGTATCTGAGTATGTTTGTTCAGGTAGCATTTCTACTGCTTGACATTTTGAGCTCATTGCAGACTGATCCATCTGTCCATGATATAAGACTCTATGAAGTGTATATGCTCTGTAGAAAAGTTGGGGGCACTTGTGATTGATTCTGCCTGACAAAGTTGTGATCAAACGCCTCGCGATTTTGCAATTTGTGTAGTGCATCGTCCGTTTTCATTCGCTTACTATGCAGAGGAATTTGTCTGTTTTTTTTGTTTTTATCACAATGGGCCTTTTCTGGGTAGGTAGTCGGGCGCATGTGCGCTGGCATCGACGTGGCACGTGCAATGATCTTGGGTGGCCAAAACGCGAGGACAGGCGCAGACCAAGCAACATCTAGTGTCACATACTTGCAGATGTTTGCCCCAAAGAAAGGCACGAATGCAGGCCTCCGAGATTACTTACCCGTGTGCGACGGACGATTTCGGAGGCCAAGAGCCACCAGTTTCGATTGCGGCAATCGCCACTGGAGGTGCTGTTTGGACCCGGAAAAGGCCTATTGTGCTCACTGTTTACCATGGAATGGATGCGAAAAATGTTTAGTGTGGAATATTGTTGCGTGACTACTTCCATCTCCTTCCTGTGTTGTAAGGTCCGTTCGATTCGTCTGCACCACCTGAACCAGCTCACAAGGTGCTGCAGCTTGCCATTTTTTTTAGCAGTGCAGCAATGGTGACCTCCGAACTGCACCATTCATTTCTAAATGTGCTGGAGAGGTGCAGCGCTGGTTCACGATTTTCCTGCACCTACTAACATGGTGTGTTTTGCCAGGATGCTTGCGCCTCATGAACTGTCTACATGTGCGGTTTTCCACCTGTCAGGACGGCGTAAATAAAGCGAACGAAAATAAGGCCTGCACCATGTCGGCACCTCGTCATTCAGTTCTGGTCTCGTGCTGTGCCTGCACCACTGAACTCTCGCTGCACAATTTCTGAACTTCTCGTGCACCGCCGTGAACCGGTTCCGATTGGTGCAGGTGAATCAAATGGACCTATAGTGGATGTGCCCATTTATTTCTATATTGTTTCGTTGCATTGATAACGTGTTGGACGTTTCAGTCTGCTGCTGCCCTTGTGCGAGCAGGATGCTCAAAAGCGCGCCGACCTTTCGTGCAGGGGTCACACTGAGAGGTTGTCTGACCGGGACCTCAAGTACTCACAACAGTAAGCAGTCGTTGCACGCCGCTGTTTTCTCTCCCGCAAAGCGAGGTCCGACATCGGTCGGTGGTTTTGTTACTTTTGTTGTCACTAACAGCACTAACCCGCTGCTCGGCGATTGTTTCTTGTCACGTTTTTGCATTTTCGTTCTTCGTAAACGACAAGCCTATCTTTTCAGTTGTCACTTGCCCCTTTGGCTGACTGCAGGAAGCTAGCTCGAGCGAGTGCTTTGACCTCTCACACATTTAGCAACACATTTGCAAGCCTTTATCGACTCTTTCCTGGCTGCAGGTCGTAAGTGGCATCACGAAGGTAACCGATATCAGCTGCAGGTTTAAAAGATATTGTGGACCGGCACTCAACATCTCTTTCACTGCATGCCCTACCACACCACTTTATAACAGTGCCCACTGGCGCAGGTTTGCTGCATGAAACTACCAGGCTGCATTTCGTAGTCGTGTACTTCAACACAGTATCGTGCATGGATTTTTATTTTTGGTTTTGTGCATGGACATCATCAGGGTGGTGAAGAGAATACGTGGGCCATATGGCAAAAGAGAAATATTAGAGAGAGAGACCCTGCAACACTTCTTGATCATGGCCAGCAAATGCTGCCAACAGGTTGTCGAGGCTGCTGCGAACATGCGAGCCAAATATTGTAGCATCGCACGCAGCAGGGAATATACGGGTATGTTTCATAGACAGCTAGAATATAAACTGCTTGCTCTTCTCTCAGCAAATGAGGTCAACGGCCCTACCACTTTAGTAGAAGAAAGTACTCGGCCATTGGCTGATTTGAGCGTTCTTGTGCTGCATAATTACCGGGCTCGCCATGTTATGATGCCATGCTCTATGGTGTGCTATAATTACACAATAGCGGCGTTAGCACACTCGTGATCACACCGAAAGTGAGCCAACATGTTCAAAGAAAAAATAAGAGGAAATGCTCAAGGTCATGATGCACTCTGTCATCCCTTCTTGCCCCTTTGTCATCTCCCCCTGCATAGTTTTAAGTGTGCTTGTCGGGATGAAAGGAGAGGAAAAGCCCTTAAAGGGTGTGAACAATTTCTGTAATTCTGCTGGTACGTGATGTATTCGAAAAATTTTCATGTCAATTCGCGAGTGGATAAACTGTGATAACGATGTCACTCAATGATTACTTGGGGAAGTGTTGCAGGGTCCCTTTCAGACGGAAGCAAGGTGTTTATGCAGGCATATATGAGCCCTCTGAATTTAGATACAAGCAAAAAAAGAGGTGACCATTGTTGGGAAGCTCTTACTGCAGTCATTTATAGCCATCCATTAAAGGGACCGACAACTGGCCAGAACGTGTGATTAGATACTAGTAGAAATGAAAAGACCATGAAATATAGTGACAGATTGCAGCATTCTTTTCGCGTTGGGACTGGGATTTATATTTTTAAATCGTACTTAAAAGTAACAAAAACCGTTCTGTCGCACAGCCTAGCAGAAGAGCCTTGAAGCTGGATTATGGAATATGGAGTCGATCACATTGTTGTACGCAGTCGTGTAGCCTGATGATGTCCTGCGCACCAGTCCTCAAAATTAGAGTATGTATATTATTATCCCGCCCCGCTCAATTCTGTGCTGCTTACGACGTAAAAGGAGTTGCACGGTGCGAAGCGGCGCTGCCGTCGCGGCCGCCAGTGCAGCAAGTCTAGCCGCTGCGCATGCACGTGGAGTGCACGCATGCGCAGTAAACCACCGCGCTCGAACATGAACCACTCTCGTGCTCACTGTTTGCAGCATGTGAGTATACGACTTCATATTCGCTGCAGATAGAAAATTTCTGATTACAAATGTTTCGCGGTGTTTTCCACTTTGCCGTTCCGTGATTAGACACACTGACCGGTAAGCTTTCCGTTGCGCTAAAAAAAATAGGTACCATAAAAATTGGTTGTTGGTCCCTTTAATGGTGCCTCGTCATGCATTACAGAGCCAAGATGCGGCCATCGCAACATTTCAAGCACATGCTGTGTGTGTGTGTGTGTGTGTGCGTGCGTGTGGCCATAGGCGTGCGCAGGGTTCCCCTTCAGGGGGGGCGAATGTTCAACGCAGCGTCCCCGTCCCTCCCTATTAGGTCAATGTATGGGGCTGACTTAACGCCCCCCCCCCCCCCCAGTCACAGCGCCCCCCCTCCCTATTATGTCAATGTATGATGGGGCTGAATTTGCGCACCCCCCTCTTAGGTGACTAATGGGGGGCGGCCGCCCCCTCTGCCCCCCCCACGTGCGCACGCCTATGGGTGTGGGCATGTGTGTATGTAATGTATATATGGTGCCGAAAACTTTGTGTTGCTGGAAACCACACCTAGGAATCTTAGTGTCATCACATGTTGGTATTGGGATCATACTGTATGAAGTTGTGAGAGCATAGGAAAGCTAATGGCAGACGCTTGAATAGGAGAAAAGCTGTAAAACACAGGTAAATATGGTGGTACGTTTTTCTTTTTTTTTTTGTTAGGATTATTTTGAGAAGATTTTAAAAAAAATCACCTGTGACAGCAATGTCAACTCTTAATTTATGTGCGAGTGCAACTTTACTGATTGAGACATTTTAAAAAAAGAGCTTGTGCAGATCTTATTTGGTTCACACCCCTGGAAAGCTTACAATATTAAGTCTGGTCATATGCAGGACTGGTAATATTTTTTAAGAAACTCTTCGTAACGGATTTCTTACAAGTGCTCTGTCAAATTTTCACAATAAGTAATCGTAAAAAATTTGCATTCAAAGCAAAACTTTTTATTGTAGAACATAAACAAAATTATTTGAGTACAGGAGAAAGTTGCCTTTCCTGCATGTCTTGTACCCCCTTTACCTTTTCGTGTAGTGGGGGGAATATGTTGTTATGGTACTGTAGCATTATCTTTCCGCAAAAGAAGGAAAATATTGAATGCACTTGCTCAGAGCGCCGTTTGGGAGAGAAATTGGGACATTTTGCCTTGTGTGTACCAAGGTTGCTAATAATAGATGGACTTGAAACAGGGCACTCAGGCTAGAAAAATGCAGTGCCTAGACAATGCAGAGTTAAACGATGTGGTAAGATTAGAAAACATGAACTCTTCAAATGGGCTCACAGAACAAGGTTAACTAGAGATCGCTGCCTTCATCCTGAAAGCCTGGAAATTGATGGTAATGATCGTAATTCTCTCGACATTTCGTTCAAAAATGGTTTTAGTGATGTTGGCAGCCAAACCCGCTGTCCCTGAAGTCAGTGTCAATGTGACAGCTGAGAAGTGTGGCTTTTATTAAACTGAAGTTCTTGAGCGAAACCACGGTTGAAGTTTTGGCCGCATTTCTGTTGATTTTTGCCTCGAATGTCGTGCTGCGCTGCCTATCGCAATGAGCTGCGTACTGCTGTGCAGCCTCTGCAGCTTTTTTTGGCGCATTTGTTTGGAGTGAGGACTGTGCTCACTCGTTTTGTTTCTGTCTGCACTACTTGTTTGTCTGCGCTTCTGAGCTTGCGCTGGCAATATAAGAACGCAGTGTGCCTGTAATATGAAGTGCTAATAATCATCATAATAATACAGAGAGCTCCTAACTGGGTTTTTTGTATCTGCAAGGCTCTGTACTGACCTCATTGTCCGCTAGTGTTTTGTAAACAGGAGTGCCAGCTATAAACTAAAGGACTTCCATGTAAATTGCTGACTCATTTGTGCTAAAATTTTGCAGACAGATAGCTTTTTACTGTGCATTTAGTTTCAAGCAACATTAACAGCCATTACTCGCCTCTTCTGACCACTGCGAATTTGTAATGTACTCTATGGGAGGTGGTACTATTTTTCTGTTCCACCAAAACTTGACATCACATCCGCCAATGAGAACTTTGGATATGTGGAAGAAACATAAAAGTAAATGCCAGCGAATGTGATACGGTAAAAGCACGTTAATTTGGGTTTCACGACACCAGAAAAAAAATGTCCAAATTAACCAAAGTGCCAAATATGTTGAAAATATCAATAAAAAGCAAGTGTCCATTACATCAATGCATTTTCATTTTCTTGATGTATACACAAATCCAGTACTTAATTCGCATAATCCAGTACTTAATCCGTTTGTCGACTTAAACGATGCAATGTGTAATATTGTAATGTGATGTACCCACTCCTGCCATGGCTCCCAAAAGGCAGCCGGCAGTATCTGATTTAAAAAAATAAAAGCAGTGTAGAAAAACTGCAATTTTCGTCATTTGCAACTTCGTTCATTTGCTTTGGACGAAACCGCGGTCATTAAAGACACGATCATAGCATCCAGATACTAGTTGAGCAGGCAGGCGCACAGCCTATGCCCTATAGTCGAAACGAATTGCTCAGCACAGCACCTGCTGCTGAATAAACCTGTTTTGCTAATGCACAGTCATGAATGGCAACTACGCAGTTCTGAAGACACGCGGCGAAAACGGAACTACTGCTTGTGGCAGCTTTGACCCCAGTCGCTATCGACATGATCATAGATAGAGCCCACGAAGTATGCGTGCACCGAGTAAAATCGAAAACGAAACAAGTTTGCCGCAGCCGCTGAAGTCTTGATCGCCAACAATGCAATTGTGACTGAATTAACGAGAGTTTGATGCCATTAAACAATACATTCTTGCTGGGACCAGAGAACATGTCCCAATTGTCTGATTTTCTGTATTAATGGGGGATCGAATTAACGAGCTTTTACTGTAGTAAATCATATCCACTGTGAAATACTGCCTGTGTGCAATATCTCAGCATGAGTCAATGTCTTGCATAGCTGGAACAACTTTACGCACTTGGCACTTCTGTTTATGGAACCCTTTGCAGTTTGTCAACATTTCAATGGCCACTCGTTTGTGACACCGCAGATCAGCTACACCATGAGGAAGGTTTGGGAGTGATAATGTTAACAATAAATTCGTCTCACGATCTCATTTTAATGTCTTGCTGTAATGGTATGAAAGAGTTTGCTGTTCGCTTTTATTCAAATATACCACAGTGGTTTTCTTTTGTTTTTAAAAAGCAAATTTGTTGAACATATTATGTAACTTGTCATGTAGTTTGATAATGTGAGCTAATGGAAGATAAGAATGCAGTATTTGTGTAAACATGGGCATTATGATGTTTCTGTGTAGGTCTAAGGAAGTCTGAAAAATGAGCACTGAGCAAAATTCAGACACAAGCACTTCCCGATTGTTCACTCTCCCGTTTGCAACATCACTAGTAATAGTATTATGGCCTTCTTGCATGTTATGTCTGAGCTGAACTGGGCGGCATGAAATATTGTTTTCGGTTTCTTTGTAAGCTTGCTGCATGTAGGCGTGTGAATAACCACCACACTAACTTACCAAGTATGCCATGTTAGTTGATCATATCCTTTTGGGTGTTACTTATAGTTTGTGAACTCATCATTGAATGCTTACCATATTTTCCTCGCATATAACCCACTGCTGCATATAACACGCAACTCCAACTACAATCCGTAAAAAGATTTTAAAAAGTTAAGTTATCCTCGCATGTTGCCATGAAGCCAACTTGCCTGAATAATCCGCTCCTTGACTTTAGTTCAGAGTTTTCGTTATATTTTGTGTGGACTATTTGCAAGAAAATATGGTACGCAATGTGCACTCTGGTAGGTTGTATGTATAGAGGTGAGTTTCATTAAGACAAGCTCCGAAGGGAATGAATTCTGCAAGAATAGCGCACTTTTGTCTGTAAGCCATTGTTTTTCTCATTATGTTACATTTGTTTTAAGCAGTTATAGGGTAGAGTTATAGGTCATGGGTGTTACAGTTCAACGAACATTTCATTGACTGGACTCGTTGACTTCCTTATTGGCGCTAGTTGGGTGACTACTGTACGATATCAGGTGCCTTCATATACAGAAGGAGCTGCTGTTTTGCCTGCATTTATGCTGCACTGATAATCCAGAAAGCTTGCTCTAGGACACATCTTAATATTTTTTATATGCAAGATGGACTGTTTAGCTGAGGCTTGGCCTTTTGGAGGGAAAAACATGGAAAGGTCATCTCTGCACATTGTACACCTCATCTGCTCAAGCTGCTTGTTGTCAACTGGCTTTTGGCAAGCTAAAGATGTGTGTATGTTATAGCAAAACAACATCACCCATAAAATGGAAAAGGTTTTTTACAGAGCTATTCTGCTGTCAGATAGTATGACATTTTGCAAAAGTTGGCAGTTCACGATGTGAATGGCAGCTTCAATTCCTCCATACAAATAGTTAAAAGTGCAATAAGCCGTAAAAGTTTCTTTTTAGGTGATTTTCCTCAGTTGATAACTTTGTAGTAGCGTCCCAACCCTTCTGTATTTTTTTTATTGAAACTGAATATAAAAGGTTGACAATAATAAATTTAGTTATCCGCAATGGCAACAGCATCACTTTTTCACTTAACAGTAATATTGAATATAAATTATTGTAATATAAAAGCTATCTTCTGGGTTAAAGGAGATAAATGAACTCGGCACATACACTCAAAAGCAGTGCGGCCGTTTAGGATGTATTTTTGTCACAATAATGTCATCCATCTTGCTTGCCTTCACTTGCTTTAACGTTCTGCTGGACGAGCACTTCCAGGTCGTAGAACAATGTGCGCTTTTAGCATGACATAGCATTCCTAGGGGTAAAGTAGCAAGCGCTGAGTTTTTGAGAAAGGAAGTGCCAGCAAGCCAGACGACGGTTGTTGTTGTGGGGCAGAAAGACACCCTAAAGGCACCATTTGGAGTGCCCTTGGGGTGTTGTGGGACACACAAACACTACAAAGGGTGCAGCTATCCCTGGAGTATAGTCCTTTTGTTGGCCTCAGATGCACTCTTACAGGAGTAAAAGAAAGTGTTGGAGGAAGTAAAACCTCATCTCATGGTTTTATTGCCAGGAGTACTTGTTCAGCTTCATCCAACACGGTGGTGTTTAGATTGAGTAAATGTGCCTAAAAGTGCACATGTTGCGCCTACGTAGTGACGTAGCTTGCCATAATGCTTGAGTGCCTTCTGCGTGTGTGTGTGTGTGTGCTTGCATTTGTTTCATCTCTTCTCATCACCTCCTTGCTTTGCTTTCTATGCCTTTTACTTTGATGCTGCTGCTGCTGCCTCTTCTTTCTCTCTTGAGCACTATCTACATTTTGCAAAATATGTGCTGTGTTACGCCTGTCACAGTGCTCCTTTGCTAACACTGTTTGTGCTGTACGCTGCTGTGTCAATGCTCTGCGACGCTTTGCATTTGATGGCCATGCTCACACCTTCCGCTGAAACTTGTATTTTACGTAGAACAACCACTCTGCCTTTTTGCTATTACACCGCTCTCGCTAATGCTGCTGCTCTGTTGCTATGGCTTTCACCTCTGGCAAATTGTGACTTGGTTTAGCTTCACTCGAGGTGCATACTCTTTGCACTTGCAACTTTAACAAAGGTTAACCCAATCGTAAAGGGCTCTTGCGCAATGCTACATGCTTCATTTTCTTCTAACGAGTTCTCTTCTCTGCCTGCTTAGTGCTGTGCTTTGAATGCCTGATGGCTCCTTTCCTCATTAACACTCCTTATGCACTTTGCAGTTGAACACTTGAAGCTTTTTCGCGTTAAGTGCACCCTTCTTTTAATATCGCTTACTCTAGAAACTCCAGGTACTTGCCAACTTCTTGTTCAAAGTTGCTTCTTAGGTTTGCTGTATGTACATCCATTAGCAATATTAAAGGGAAAGCTGAATTCTTGTTTAAGCAACAATTACTCTTGATGTGCAGATACGAATCTTATGCACTGATTTCTGAAAGGTACCTGTCCACTTGAACAGTGACAGTTATGAGCAAGTTTGTGTTTTGCAACTGCGTTGTAACTATAGCATCTTCAAGGTAATTTCAGTGTTCTCTTTCATATCGCTCATGACTGTACTTGTTTCTAGCATGAAAATTCAGACCTTGAATAGGGGAACGAGGAGAGGCAGACCCAATGGCACTTCATGGTCTATCTCTCGTCGGTCTCTTTTTCATGATCTGAACGTTGTGCCAGCAACAAGTGCACACTGCAAACCTAAGTACTTGCTTCTTCTGCATCCAGCCTATCAAATACCCAACTTTAATTTTTGGGGCACAGCTATCATCAGTATTCACAGATGTGCTTTGACTCCAACAACTATTTTCCTTCCTTTGACTGAAAGGCAGCACTGCTTCTGGACCAATGGTATCTTGATAACACCCTGTCTCTGTTTCCTGCAATGAATGATTGCTTGAGATACACCCCTTAAATCGATAAATTCCAATGGAACTTCTAAGTGGACACCCAGTATGACCTGATGACAAAATTACTGCACAGACATCTCTGAAAAATGCTGTTCAAAAGTGTCGGTTTCAATGAATGCGTGTCGCTGCCCTTTACTAAGGGAATGCTAAGTGGAGCGATTCGAGTTGAAGCAAATCTGTGAATATGGGGATGCAGTATCTTCTATTGTATAACCCACTCCTACATATAACCCTCACCTCCAGCTGCAAACTCTGGGAAAATGAAAAATAAGTATAGAAAGATTCCTGCGTATTGCTTTGAACCTTCCTTCCTTGCATCACCATGAAGCAGCATCGTGAAGCCAACTTGGAATTGAAATTAGTATGTAACCCACAGCTTGAATTTATCGTCGAAAGTTCCACATGTTTTGTATGGGTTATACACAAGAAAGTACAGTAACTATAGCCCTATTCAGCGATACCCAGCAACTTGTTCAAAGTCTGAGTACTTGAAATGCATGGTTTGTCTTTATTACGTGCAGACACTGCACGCACAATTTCCCTTGTGCATCAGTACCGCCTGGTGCACTGGCTGAAATTGTTTTTGCACCATTCGCACAGAAAAGCATTTTGGTTGTGTCACATTTGTCACGGTGCTTTTTTTACGCTCCTTGCTCTCAGGGCCACACTTCCGATGGACAAGGCAGACAGTGCGGTAAGTCGTGTCACGCTTTCCTTTTAACCTTGTGCTAAACATGTAAAGACATGGATAAATATTTCCTCCAAAAAATCTACAGTGTAGTTGAAGACTTGTGAAAGAGGGAAGTCATCACGCACCTGGGAGTAATCCAGAGGTGCAAAAGAAACTGATATGGCTTTGTTTTTTGGAAAGAGAGCATCATGGCTGATTATGCCCTTGCAGTTTTGTTGAGCTCAGTATTTGCTGCTCTTAAGTTGATTAATATAGTCTTGCTCTGCAAAAGCATTAGCTGAAATGATGACAGCGACTTACCCGGCCAGGAAAAGGTCCCACATTTGATCCTCAGATTGGAATTATTCAACTGCAAAGCTTGCTTTCTGATAAACCTGTTCAGTAAAACCTCGTTATAACTAAATTGCATTTGACTCAGAAATAGCTTTGTTCAATCCCAATATTTGTTTTAAACATGTATCTGTTATGATGTATTAGTGGTCGAACAGTCATGTTATACCTTCATGATATACCTGACAATTTGTTGTACATGCATTCATTATATCTAAGCCTGACTGTATTAATTTCCTCTGTAGCTTCGTGCTACTTCAAGATTATGATAGTTCTTCCATTTCACCTTTAAAGAAACTTGTCTACCAATCCGACTTCATTAGTAGTAGGCACTGCTACAAAGGCTGGAAGAGATTGTTCTCACTGCTTGCATCTGTGTTCGAAAAGTTGTGCATTACATGTAGGGGTGTGTGAATATTCGAAAATTTCGAAATAACAAATCCAATACTGTTCTATTCCATTCGGTACTCGAATCAAATTGTGCATATTAGAAATGCCGAATAGTTTTGGTTACAATTTGCACTGATGACAAGACCTCAAAGGGATGGAAATGTTGGAACAGTGATAGGTAACGTTTCTTGTTTTAACCAGTGAATTAACAAGGTGCATACAGTCCAAGGCTTTGCAGGGCCATTGACGTAATATTGATTACAGGATAAAGGCATTTTTTTTATTAAAACTCCAGTGTCCCTAGAGCAACATAGTCATCAATCCACTATCTTCATCATGATGACGTAGACTTGTGAATATTGTTTAATACTTTTGTATCACTTTTATTTAAAAGCTGTTGACAAAGTGCTACCTTGAATACTGTATTCACTGCTGTGTTTAAACCTGCAGTTACAAAATATATCTAAGGCTCTAGTTGTTGCTGTATATGGGCTTCCCTCAGTTTGCATAATTGTGGTATATTTTGACGGTTAAGACTGATCGTAATACAGTTGAACCCCTTTATAAGAAACGTGCATTGGGGAGCAATTCTTGTCTTTTATATGAGGTGTCTCCTATAAGCAGGGCACCACGTATGCATTTTCTTATCAACACCTATTTCAATGTAGGCATACCGGTGTCTCTTATATCCATTTGTCTGTTACATCAGTGTTTCTTATAAAGGGGTTTGACTGTGTTCCTTTGTTAAAGCTTGTCAATATATGTTTCAAATAAAATGTTGTGGAATTCTTAGGTCATTTATGAAATAGTTAAATTACCGTTCTAGGGCTGCTTTGAAAATTGTTGCATTAATATTTGAGAGCTATTTGAATAGTATTCGATACGTATTCATATTTGATTCGGTGCCATCGCTGTTCGATTTGTATTTGATTCGGTCCTAGAATTCACTATTTGCACACCCCTAATCACATGTTAAATGAAAATATTCCCGAGCATTGTTTGTATAAGTTCATGTAACATTCAAGAAATGAAAAAAAGTTAATTTTAGGTGCATTAATGAATCAACCTTCCACAATACTAATGAGAAGAAGATCTCTTATCGTGAACAGGACACTTGGTAAGCCAGAAAATGCATAGAAATGAAGGCACTCATGCAAGCACTCGGGCAAAGCAGGAAAAGAGCAAAACAGTGAAAGTAGCGAAGGTCCTTTGTACGTAAAATAGACGTCTAGTAGGGATGTACGAGTCGGTGCATGATCCTCCTGATGGCAAAGGGGTCAATGCGGGTTGCCAAGTTGTTGCCCGCTTTGTTTGGGACAGGAGGTACATAAGAGGTGGCAGCGAGTCACGTGACTGTGGCGTCGGGTGTGCCTCACGAGAGACGAGTGCACCAGCCGGTCGGCAGTCAAACAACAATGGGTGTCTGGCAACAGAAAACGTCTTTGGCAGTAGAGGAACTATGGCTGTTGTCAGGGCATCTATCAACTTGAATGTGTTGCAAATGTCTGAGGGGGAGAAATTAACTGTGTAACTAAGTGCGTGACACAAAACATGACTGCGAAACCACTATTCCTAAAACCCTAAGAACTGCAGTACAGTGCCAAACAAAAAGTACCAGTTTGTGGAGTGGTAGGAAACATGGTGGTGTAGTCACGTTTCACGTCATGCTTTTACATTGCCCGTTGTGGCTTTAAAGTGAATTGCATGACAAAGTGTATAATAAATGGAGTTTGAGAAAAGGCTTAGCTTACATTGCTGTACAAAAGCAAACATTGCAGAAATGGAAGGCACAGGGTGGGTGCAAATGCACATCAGTTGGTGCTATACTGTTGTTGGTATGTGCCTATCTTGTGTTTTTCTGCCTGGTTGTTGCACTTTGCATAAAATTTCATGTAGCCAACTTGCTAACAATCTGAGCTAGAAATTCTATTGGGATATTTGTGACACATTAAAGTTATTAGATGTGCTGTTTGCAGTAGTATTGTAATATAGCTATTGTATACATCTCTTTGTGCAAATGTAGTTGGTGTCGATAGGGGCTGTGTTGAGGGGGAGGGCGGGCTGAAATCTCCCCTAGAAAATTTTAGCTTTTGTGTACATGCTATGTAGGGCACATATATATATATATATATATATATACATATATATAGACACACACACACGCACATAGGTGTTTTTCATATGGCCCCGTATCTACAGCCCTGGTAGATGTCCTAAGCGCAAGGCTTTGGGGTGCATTGGTGCCAGATTAGCGCTGCAGTAGCTCCATTGAAGTGCTTATGTATTCATTCCCTAAGTTGTTTTTGTCATTTAAATGCGAATTTTGTTTTATGTGAAGAAACTCTGCTTGCAGCCTTGCTTGTGCCATATTGTAATGTGGGGCAGAATAGCTGCCACACTCAGTGTGTATCATGTTAACACAGGCAGAAAGCAATCTTCTGTACAGGTTGTACGGAGCGTGTCATGTATGTATAGTTCAATGCATGAGAGCAAGCAGTCCCAGTCTCACCTGGCCTTCTCTCCATGTCTCATAGGAGCCGTGGCCTTCGGGTCCACCACACGAAAATGGTCACGGGGGGCACAACAGCCGAGGCGATGGCAGTGCTGCCAGGGACGGCACGTTGGAGGCCATCGCCACCACAGCGAGGCTACCGGCCACGAGCTATGCCATGCTTGAGACTGACATCCTAGGAGACAGCCCAGGTGGGAAGCATTGGCAATCATTGCGGAGACTTTAAGCTACTGCCTGCTAAACCAGGTGAACCAACCAACAGGCGTAAGAAGGGGTGCTATATTGTGTGGGGTCTCGAAGTGAGAGCACCGCTCTCGGAGCACACGGAGACAGTAGACACGTTTGAACCAAACCAACATAGTGTACATTTATTCAACTACTTTTACATGAACGAGCTCGCTTGCCGAATCAAGAACATCACTAGTGATCAAACGCTAAAACAACATTATACAATATTTCACTACACTCAATCAACATAACAAACATTAGGTAACGCGAAGGCGGCATCGCCGATGGTCGACTCACCACGAGGGGTCCACGGGAATGTGATGAGTAAGGGGCGCACGAGGCACGTGCCGAAGGTATGCGAGTGGTGATGGTACGCGGCGGGTGGAAAGTTACCCGATGGTGTGCTACACTGCCACGTCCACGCACGCGATTGGTCGACGAAGGGCGCGTGGCACGCGACCCGAGCCGTGGTCGAAGAGCCGAGAGAAAAGGAACGGCATGGTTCGGTGGAGCGCCGTAGGAAGAAGTTGGAAGAGGTCAGCGTCGCACTTGCGGCGAGAAGCGGTAGCTCGGTTCCGATGGCAACAGCGTGAGGCGGGAAGCAGTCCTCGACTTGGACAAGCGACCGGCGAGGCTCCCCCTGGCTTGCAGCAGCCTCACCATGGCGGTTTCCGGCGTACCAGCAGCGGTTCCACTTCTTGACCAGACGGCAGGCCTTCAACCGACAATCCCCAGAGAGCCAAGTTCGGGTGGATCGGGTGGCAAGGAACGAGGCCTAACCTTGGCAAGCCCGACGAAGACACCGACGGCGACCGGAGTACAAGCGAGGGAGACGAGCAGCGGGGATACGAGTCGACGACGATGACTGTGAGATGTCTCCGAGGACTTCCTCGACGTGACTGAGTGAGCCTTTGTCTGACTTTGTTTCGCGCGGACCATACGAGCAATTGACGTTCGATTCGGGCGCGAGACATGTGTAGAGTCATAGTGGCCAGACGCGACTTGAAGTAGAGTTGGTTTTAACGTCAATGGCCGACTTGTTTCTGTTTCGGTTGGTTGCCGATTTCTGTTGTGTGCATTTTTTTAGCGTTTATTGTCTCCGTCCTTTCTTTGTGCGTGTGATAAAGTCTGTTTGCCGTGCCACCACGGACTCCCGCCTCTCTCATTCCGATCCCTTGCAAGCGCTCCCGAGATAATTCGTGACATAATAAGTTTGGCCCCCCTTTTTAAGAGTTTTTTTTCCAAAAAACTGCTTCCTTCTTCCTCTCTAGGGTTGCGGCCTTCAGTTCATCTTGTGACTCTTGATCATTCGTGCGCGAGCTGGCTTAACACCTTCCATCGCCGCACTTCCTCACTTGTCACAACATCACATCACAACATCACAATTCACAACACCGACACAAAGATGCTCAGTCATTGTTCACATAGTTCATTGTCCCTAGCACTTGTCTTTCTCTACACTACTTCAAAACATCATGATGACCCCTCCTTCGACACTTTTCGGGCCGAGTTTTTGACAAAGTGTCTTACGTCTTTGTATATTCCTGGCCAAAACGCTTCTCTGGCCACTTCCCTGCGTAGGCTTGTAGGATCTGTATTGCCATTTGCATAGTGGTATGCTAAGATGGCCTGTCTAAAGCATGTTGGCACCATCAGTTGTCTGATTACAGCTCCATTTTTCCAAAACTTTCGAAATACCAAGTCTTTGCTAGATTCATATGATACTTCATCTCTAAACCCTTCTCTTCTCGGTTTACTTCCGATCCTATTTATTGCGTACCTTAGGGTCCTGTCTATTCTCTGCTCTCTGGAGAGATCCTCCAAGGATACCCCTATCGGCTGTATACTTGTCAATTCACTCTCGGGTTGCCTTCCACTACTCTCCTTAACTTCCGAGTTACATGGGCTCTTCTTTTTCTCCTCTTTTCTGATGCCCTGATCTCCTTTCTTGGCATAGATACCCCTCCACGCTGGGTCATCCACCCTTCGCACACCCGGCCTATTTCCCAAGATCACATCGTATAATGGATCTTCCATGCACTTGGCCGTGATTTCTCCTACAAAATAGGGTGTATCTAGCCTTATCTTAGCCTCTGGTAAACTCCTCTTTGATCCATCTACAAATACTACATTACCCGTTCTTCCCGTAAAATCTCTCTTGTTCACAAGGCTTTTCCTGACTAACACGGTGTCTGCCCCCGAGTCTCTCAACACAGTTACCGGTTTGTCATTTACCTTGCCTACCACCACGGGCATATCACTTCCTGCCGACATGTCCAACACAGTGCTAACAACCTCTGATTTTTCTTCGGCCTTGACTGCACATGCCTGATTCTCTCCAGGTCTACTCCTGCATTCACTAGCCTTATGCCCCCCTTTTTTGGCATATCTGGCAGATCACTGGCGATTCCTGTCGACTACTGTTAGCTCTGCAATTCCTCGCTATATGTCCGAATCTGTTGCACAGAAAACACTGCTGCTGTGCCCTTGGCTTGCTAATAGGAGCCTCACTGGTGGCCTCTCCTTCCTTCGGGTTATTGCTATCCCCCTTCTCTAAATTGTTCCACCCTTGCGCTTCTAAAAACTGGTCCGAATGTTTGGCCATCTCCTCCACCGTGCACAGCTTTCTTTCTCTTAAAAATATGGCTAATTTGCTGCTACACCGGTTCAAGAACTGTTCAGCTACTATTCGATCGCGGACTCCCTCGTACGTCTTATCAGTCTCAGACAGTTCCATCCAACGATCGAAATAGTTAGCCAGCCGGCACACAAACTGTTTCCCAGTTTCTGAATCCTCTGGTTTACACGAGCGAAACTTCTCGCGAAACCCTTCGGCGGTTAGCCGGAACCGCTCCAATAAAGTCTTTTTTACCAGTTCGTAGTCGAGAGACTCTTGTGCTGGCATGCGGCCAAACACACTCAACGCCTCCCCCTACCAGACAAAGACTCAAGGCATTGGCCCACTCGCTTTTCTCCCAGCCTTGCCCCACTGCTATCCTTTCAAAACGATGCAAATAAGCATCAAAGTCGTCCCTTCGCTCATCGAAGGGTGCCATTAACTTGCGAGGGCAGATCTGTCTAGGTCTGGGAGTAGGCGAGTCAGCCGATGCCGTCGTGGGGGGTACTCGCGTTACTCGCAGCGTCGCGTGAGCACGCGTTTACTTGCGCGAGCCTCAACTTGAGCTCGAGGATTTCTTTCTTGCGCTCGTGCTGTTCACGCGCGAGTTCCCTTTCTCGCTCGAGCTGCCTCTCATGCTCTTTTTGCGCGTTTTCAAAAAAACTGTTTCGTCTCCTCCTTATCCATTCCTACGTCCTTGGCCACGGCCGCCAACTTCTCCCAATCCATCCTTGCAACCCCCGACGATACGTGACTGGGCCTAGAGATGGAAAAATCCTGGCACAGGCTCGCCACTTATTATGTCACGAATTATCTCGGGAGCGTTTGCAAGGGATCGGAATGAGAGAGGCGGGAGTCCGTGGTGGCACGGCAAACAGACTTTATCACACGCACAAAGAAAGGACGGAGACAATAAACGCTAAAAAATGCACACAACAGAAATCGGCAACAAACCGAAACAGAAACTAGTCGGCCGTTGACGTTAAAACCAACTCTACTTCAAGTCGCGTCTGGCCACTATGACTCTACACATGTCTCGCGCCCGAATCGAACGTCAATTGCTCGTATGGTCCGCGCGAAACAAAGTCAGACAAAGGCTCATTCAGTCACGTCGAGGAAGCCCTCGGAGACGTCTCACAGTCATCGTCGTCGACTCGTGTCCCCGCTGCTCGTCTCCCTCGCTTGTACTCCGGTCGCCGTCGGTGTCTTCGTCGGGCTTGCCAAGGTTAGGCCTCGTTCCTTGCCACCCGATCCACCCGAACTTGGCTCTCTGGGGATTGTCGGTTGAAGGCCTGCCGTCTGGTCAAGAAGTGGAACCGCTGCTGGTACGCCGGAAACCGCCGTGGTGAGGCTGCTGCAAGCCAGGGGAGCCTCGCCGGTCGCTTGTCCAAGTCGAGGACTGCTTCCCGCCTCACGCTGTTGCCATCGGAACCGAGCTACCGCTGCTCGCCGCAAGTGCGACGCTGACCTCTTCCAACTTCTTCCTACGGCGCTCCACCGAACAATGCCGTTCCTTTTCTCTCGGCTCTTCGACCACGGCTCGGGTCGCGTGCCACGCGCCCTTCGTCGACCAATCGCGTGCGTGGACGTGGCAGTGTAGCACACCATCGGGTAACTTTCCACCCGCCGCGTACCATCACCACTCGCATACCTTCGGCACGTGCCTCGTGCGCCCCTTACTCATCACAGGGAAACGACCCGCGGCTGCTTCATCCCGCGAATCCCTAGCAGGAGACGTCCATCCCGATCGCCGCCCCAGCGCCAAAAAGAGGCTGTGTAACTTCTCCCGTGCGCCCACCTAGCTTCGCCGTCGAGCGGCGCCACTGGCACTACAGTGCTAACCTTAACGATGATGATGGTAATCCGCGCGAGCACAACGCCACCTTACGCTCTGCGGCTGTTAACCCGAACTGCGGCTTATCCGCGAGACGCGCGCGCCATGAGGCACAAACGGCCTTACAGGGGGTGATAGCACCCCCACAATTGCCAAAGCCAGCAATTTGGCTGGGTGGTTATTGTTGTCGATTTAAAAAAGCTATTTTCAAGGATGCCTCAGCAACCGAATATATGCCATGTAACTTAGGAAATGTGATCTACGATAGCAAGCACCGATATGTGCGGTCACGTCAATGTCTGTTTCATTTATTTTTTTCCCTTTTTAATTTATATTGGATATTCTCAGAACATCTGCATGCATTTTCTAGGCAACTATGTTCAGCCAACTGCTTTTAAAAACATAGTTGTTGGAAAGCACATGCAAATGTTTTACTAACCATGGTGGCAGTGGAAAGTGCACAGCACACAGAGGAAAAATAAAGGTGATGACAGCAATTGAGAAAGTAGAAGACTGTGGTATTTTGGTATGCCTTAGTGTTTCAGGCAACATAAAAACTAAATCTGCCGAGCTTTGCTGCTTAGAAATGAAGCTGCTCATGTGAACACGTAGACGGCTTGTAGGGCTTTTGCTTTTACATCGCCTATGGATAAAATTGTCACACGATCTAGAAACAAAGCAATGACAAACCAAGAAATTAATTAAAACGAGCACTTTATTCGGCAAAGTTGCACAGTTAAGGAGGACTAACTCAATTGTGGCTGCTATCACAGGCACAGTAGCTATGTGTGATAGCCATGAGCTGAAGCACTTCATGGGCAGGCGATATCTGTGTGTGATGCAAATATTTTTGTGTACTATAACATGGTGAGTGTTCATGAAAGGGAAGACATACTCAAACAAGGTAAAAATAGCACCGCTTCAAGAATACACTGGTCACACTGATGCATACAGGTGGGGCAAGAACTCTGAAATACAAAATGATTGGATGTTGCATCAGTGGCCACAATAAAACGAAGTAAAGAAAACATACCTAGAACAATAGAAACTAACAGATATACGTCAATGAATCGTAGCTTTAGTCAAATAGCATTTTTTAAGACTAGGGAACTCTTGTATATTTTTTTTAAAAATCATTTTCCTTCTTTTCTCATAGACTATGCAGCTATATGTATAGTGCACAGTGCCTGACAAATAAACACTCCAGTTCTGTGTCATCACTATGTCTGTGTCTTTTTCACTTGATCACCTCATTTGCATTGTCTTAATTACCAAGTGCATTGTACCAACACACCCACGCTTCCAATTTAAAGTAAACTCTAGGGGTGTGCGAATGTTGAAATTTCATCTCGAATCGAATTGTGCTGAATAGTGGCCGAAAATTCTCGAATATCGAATCGAATACCGAGTACAAAAGATTTTATTGAAAATCGAAAGAGAGAAGAAATGAAATCTTTTCATGTCCTCGAGCACAGCGCGATGAGTGACTGCTACCGAAAGACTACAAATTGTCATGCAGAAACACCAGCTGTTGCCCAAAACATGGGTTCAGACTCTCTCACCGTCATGTTATGATTAGGCTTGTGCGAATATTCGAATGCTTCGAATATTCGAACGAATATTGCAGTATTCGAATTCGCTTCGACTCGAATTTAAATTATTGAAAATTTTGAAGTATTCGAAAGAAACGAATAGATGCATAATTAGTCCGCATGTAACCCCCTGTAAAGGTGGTTTCACTGCCGTAGAGGGGTGCTAAGCCGTGAAAGCACCTATCCAGGTCCATACAGTGAAACCTCGGTGATACGATCACAGCTCATACGAATTTCGGGGTGGTGCGAATTTTTCTTTGGTCCCGGCCAATGCCCATTGGCCTGCAGTGTAATGGAGTACGGTTGTTGCGAACCGATTTTCACCCCGCGACGTTTGGTACGAACGTACGCTACCGCCCAAGTACGAAGAGGTGCTTTCCGCGCTGTCGCGGAAGACGTGCCAAGCACGTTCGAGCGCGGGTACGTGTGCGGGCATGCGTGCCGCACCGCCAAATAGTTAGAATCGCGGTGTCAACATGCGTGATTGTTCAGGTCGCACTTGTGCTGGCACGGCTGTAAATCTCCCAAAAAAACATCCTTAACACCTCTGCGATAACAAAATCATAACATAGGACCGTGGTTCTGAAATTTTGGGGCCTTGATCTATCGCGTCAAAGCGCTTCTTCCGTTACTTTTGCCTCAGTACTCTGGTGTCATGCAAAAAAGCATACTGGGATTTGGAAGGGGCTACTGCTGTCGCGGGTAACAACGCGCCTGGTTCATTAATTAAACACGCGCGTATGGGCCATATTTACGAGTGCTGGTATGATTGACGACATCTAAAAACTTAACTGACAATCATTCAGAGTTCTTCCTGACGTTGCTGCGGTCCTGAAAGACAGTAAATGAGAATGTACGCCAGCTTTCTCTTGTCGCATGCTAATTTTTCATGCTTTCAGGTGATACGAATTTCGGATGATACGAATATTTTTGGTGGTCCCGTGAGATTCGTATCACCGATGTTTCACTGTATTAGTTCGCATGTAAATCCCTGTAAAGATGGTTTCACTGCAGTGAAGTGGTGCTAGGCCGTAAAAGCATGTATCCAGGGCAAATCTGCACTGCCGCGAAGCCCCACTTCACGGTTAAATGAAGAGATTACCCTCACATAGATTCATTTTTTTTAAATTTAAAAGCTTCTTATACCGGCTTATAAGCTCTAAGTATAGTAAAGTTTAAAACGTAACATATTTTACAGGTTATCGCTTGGATTTTACCGAGAGTCAAATCCTGCTACTATTCAAAGTTGTTTCCACTTCCTTTGAAGCAAAAAAAATGGCATTTGCACAGGCCTTGTTTCAATTTTTTTTAAATATTGTGCAGGTTAGTTAGGTGATGACAAATACGCCCATTTTTCTTTATAATAAATGATATATATACTATTCGAATTCGATTCGAAATTATTTGACCAAAATCACCTATTCACTTCGAATTCGCTTCGAATCTAAAATTCACTATTCGCACAAGCCTAGTTATGATGTTTACAGCTCATCTGACAACAGTAATGCTGTGCTTCATCCTCATGGGTCCTCCAGGCCCAAAAATCTTCGGGTGTCCGTTCACAGCAGCATTTTAAGTGCGCACTGGAATGATGGGAGTTTCTGAACGAGTGGTGCGGTGCGGCAGTGGCGACCGCACAGCGTGAACAAATTTTCGCATGTGAAGCCTAGGGTTCCATGGGCCAAAGTCAGAACGTTTTACGGCGCTTTCGGTGTAAGTGACCAAACTACGCAAGAAGTCCGTGGCTTTGTTTTCGGAAGCGAAGTTGTGAAAAGCTTGACAGTTTTCGCATGTTTTTTTATGGGTGGAAGTGACATAATCTCCTTTAAAATAAACGTGCACTCACTTTTGAGCCAGGGTATCGGTGAAAGCTTTAACGAAAAGGCCTACTGTAACGACATTAGCGTTAGTTTTAGCCACCCCACCCTAAATTGCACCATTGGCCTTTGTCTCGTTATAGATATTCATTCTGTCAAATTATTTGAAACTTCGAATACTAGCTATTCGCAAAGTCGAACCAAATTATTTGATTATTTATTATTCGATTCGAATTCAAAACTCGAATATTCGCACACCCCTAGTAAACACATCATGCAGCGATGGCGTAAGCACCAGCACAGTGTTTGCTCTTCCCATTGCTCATTTTTTATAGAGGACCACAATGCCCGTGAAGGCAGCGTGACTCCGACGGGGACGCTGGAAGGACCCGGAGCTGCAGAGGAGGAACCCCTGTCCGAGACGGAAGCTCCCACTAGAGACGCAGCGGGGCGCCCGGAGGCCCCACCGCGGAAAAAGGAGAAGAGGCGGTCCCACCTGGTGCCCAACCTACCAATGGTGAGTGGACACAGGAAAGGTTGAATGGAACTTCGTTGAGTTAACCCTTTGTAGGTCGTCCTATACTTTTGACATGGTAATATTAAAACCGGCTGTGCTTTATTGATATAAGCTAGAAAGAAATAGTATGACACAAATTTCATCAAAATCAAGCCAGTAGTTTACTGAAAAAAAGTGGGACATATATGTCCCACTGACTCATGAGAGTGTTTTCAAAAAGTGGGAAAACACTGTCCCACTGCCTCATGAAGGCACCATCTTGCAATCGCATCAACGGGAATTTTAGGATGAAACGGTTGAAGCAAGTGGCATAGGGTATCACTTCTAAAGTTGTGAAGAGAAAAGTTGTGCGGACCTCATTCGAGCAGGAGAACGCCGCCTGCAGTTGCGTCTCTTGAGCCTTCAAAGCGCTGTGGTATGTCCCTGTAAAGCTTACTTCACCGCATGCATGAACCACTTTTTTTTGTCCATTTGGCTGTCCTAGCTTCTGCTGTTGAAATTGTCACATGCGCATGTTATCCCTGAACATGTGGCTACATTTCAAGAGGCATATAATATCGAGAAAAGTATTTCCACGCATTAATATCCGCCATTGCGCTGCGTGATTTGCGGGATAATTTTGAAGGGGATTGTTCCGATTCATTTATTGGGCAAGTTATTTCGCAAATTTACAAAAACACGTGATGACTGGAAGCTGAAATCACCTCTCTCAAAAACCAGAAAAAGAGGAAATTATCTAGCATTTTGATTGGTAGGTTCTATCTATCTCAAGAAGAGGAAAATTCAGAAGCGATCATAAAAAATTGACCGAAATTCAGCGCTATTGTAACACTACATCCGCCCTTTGAAAGCGTGGTAAAAGAATTTTTTTCAAGATTACGAAGACTTAGGTAATATATGAGTGACTTAATGTTGCGCTAATTGGAACGGGTGATGTGGGAGAAATTATTTTCTGTAGACGGAAAAGTGGGACGTATGTATCCCACTGTCGCACAAAGGGTTAAGTATGGTCATACAGAAACATGTTTAGAAGCATCTGGATCCCGTAGCTAACATACTGTACTCCATCTCACCGCTACCATTTGGCTCTACCTAGGCTACCAAGGCTATGGGGGGTGTTAAGCAAGCCACACGCTTGCACAGCAAAACATAGTTATAGATGTAATTATCTTACAAGTGGCAGGGTTGACACATTCATGCTTGTTTGGCACGTGCTATGTCACATTGATGCGTTACATGTTTATTGTTGTTTGAATTTATGTCATTTGTCTTTAATTGCTGTATCAGTAACCACTGGTAACTGTGGTTACAAATCAACATGGCAGCGCCCATGCAGACGCGACCACCCGCTTCGATCCAAACTTGAGCTTGCAATTCGCACACAGCGCTGGCTGCAACAAATAAATGGTGAAATGAGCCATCGCTTTGTGTCGTCTCACGCTGAGGACCAAGCAGCAGGTACATTTTGTGTTTAATTGTGAGATAAGCTGTTTGTTTAGCCATGCCTGCTAAGGCCTAACGCCCCGAGAACTTGATAATGGTTCTTGAAGTTAGTGCAATATAGTCACGAATACATTGCTGTTGAAGCATCAGCACATCAATCTAAAGCCAAATATACAAGCGTCAGTTTGTAACTTACAGGTCACACAGCACACAATGACTACATACTTTATAAATTCGAAGCGGAGGGCACCAGCTGCGATGGGTGCAGACTTCTTTTTTTTTTTTGTGATTCCGTCTGTTCACCCTATGGTGCGGGCAAATGTCAGGGAGACGCCGAGCAGACGACGCTACATGGATGAATACATTGTGGAGGGGCTAATCGCCCTTCCTATTGCCAAGGGGCTTTCACAGTGCGGAAAGGAACTTCTGAGATGGAGTATAGTATGGGCCCGTGCAAGAATTACTGGTATAAAATTACAGTCAGGAGACAGACTTATACATCGTCTTAACAGCAAATCAGGTTAGCATGCAGAACATAATTAAAACATTGTGAAATTGTTGAGTAAAACAAAACACAGTACACGGAGAACCGTTAATACCAGACAGACGCTCACTTACTACTGAATTTTGTTGAAAAGATTCCATGAAAGTGAAGTGGGGCACACATGCGCCACAAACTAAGCTCATATGTAAACGCACTGAAAAGTTTTAGAAATGCTAACGCCTTGAAAATAGCACAGTTTTTTATCTGTCAGTGCAAATGATGGTATGCTCACGTGCATGTCTGTTAAGGGGTATTCATACGGAGGAGAAATCCTCGGGGGATAAAGGCGGAGCCCAGTGACGTGAAGTCATGAGGAGAAAATTCCCCAAATGTCCCCCCGCTCACCTGGACAAGGCGAATGGAGGGGGGAGACCAGTGTTACCAGATTATTCCGGTGGGTTGTACTGCCCGTTTCACCAGCTGCAGACAACGAAACCACCAGCACGCTGCCGTTCCCTCTCGGAGCAAGTGCAACTATGTGGCCAAACACCTGCACGAAATACCGCCATATCCCCCTCCGCGGGGGGGATAGTTTGACCTGTCGGAGAAAAGGTCCCCGTCTCCTCCGAGGAGGCGCTGGGAGGTTGCGCCTACTCGCTAATCCACGACGTCTTTGTCACGTGATCGGCAATCCTCGCATCTCCCCCGAGGAATTATCCTCCGTGTGAATACCCCTTTAGTGTCTGTATTTGCCCAGTCTCGACAATTTCCCTCATGAATCCATCACTAGATTTGACTACAATTGTTGCAATTGTCAAAGAGCGGTGCGCAATCAAAATCTTTAAAACATCTAACTTTTATATGTCGGTTTAACAGCATATCAGGTTTTGACAGCGTATGAGGATGCATGCCATTCCACTACCTCTCATTCATTTTTCATACCCAGGGTCTAAACTCCAGCAGGAGTAGCATTTTGTAGGAAGTCCACTAATCGGATTGTCCATTTCATGGCATGATCATTGGATAGTGCTCAGTAGCTGGCAGTGGTGAGTGGTGCTAGTCTTCCAGCTTTCATGCCGTATCCAATCAGCATGTGCGCAATCTTGCAGAATTCCCTCCCAGTTTTGACGCCTTTATGGCTGGGTTACCAATTCTGGCCAGCGTTATAGGTAGTCTACGTCAGAAATGAAGACAGCTTTGAGGCTGAGTTGCCAAGTAGTGGGACGTACTGGAAGGCATCTGTGCAATGTAATGCCACCTCGCGTCAGCAAGAGATTTCGGGGAAGGAACATGAAATTGTTCTTGTTCTTTACTTGCTTTGTGCTTAAACGTATGAAAAACTTAGCGTAGATTACATTAATCACTTAACTCCTTTCGCGACTGTTGACGTGTATAGTCATCATTTTATTTTCCAACAAAAGTGACCGATGACAACTACATTCGTCATCAAGAAAAATTGGTCACGCACGAAAGCAATGAAGACGATGCTCGTCATACCTTGTGTGTCTTGGACGCTAGATGGCCACACTTGTCCACGTTGGGACATTTGTGTCTCGGCTTTCATTTTATTGGCGTGTCTCGTAGTATTGCCATGCGGTGAAGCCACCTTCGAGTTATCTTTTTCTACGTGATTAGTGAAATAAAGGAACGACATTGGATTGAAAGAATGGTGCTGTTTTATTCAGAAAAAAAAGCTCTACAAATTGAGTTGAAAAATGTTTTCAGTGATTTTGGCACGTTTTTCTACTTTTTCTTTCAGTTGCGAAAGGGTTAAGAAAGCGTGAATATGTCATCCTGTAAAGCAGTCTTTGTGGCGAGTTTCCGAGTGTTCTGCTCAGCCACCGTCTTATCTTGCTTGGCAAAGTAGCCTGCATTGTTTTCAATTTCGATTTCAATGGTTTCATTACCATCTGTACCTCTTTTTACCTACTGTTCTGTGGCTTTTTAAGGAGTCACTTTATGTAAGACCGCCTGACTACGGCAGTGGTCAGAATCGCAATGCAGCGAAAGGTACAAAAAAAACACTGGACCCAGATAGGCCGCTGCCCTTACACACTTTTATACCGTATTAGGAAAATGTTCATACTTATGAATACCTACTAATTGTTTCAATTATCTCATGGAATACGACACTATTCAATTCAATATGCAAAGTTTTTTAATATGCTCACACTCATACTTCGAAGGGTTTGGTTGAGATCTTAGGGTTACACAGGAGACCCTTGTTAAACGAAAATTTCTAAACGGAATTGTTGCCTAAATGGAACAGCTGCCTCTAAAAAGATTGGTTTCATACCTGAATAATGCAACCCTGTTCATCTCTCAGTAAATCGAACTCCTGTTAAATAAGAACATATTTTCTTGGTCCCTTCAGGTTCCGTTTAACAAGAGTCTACCGTATTTGTTTTACAAGAGTTCAGTTTGCCGATTCAGCAGTAATGGGGCCTTCGAAGCACGTTCCAGTGGTTAACACGTGCTGTCCTCTGTTTGCCACTCTACCCCAGCAGAAGCCCGTAAGCAATGGCCTTCCACCAACGCCCAAGGTGCACATGGGTGCCTGCTTCTCCAAGGTGTTCAATGGCTGCCCCCTCAAGATCCTCTGCAGCACCAGCTGGATACACCCCGAGACCAGGGGTGAGTATTCAGGGGGAGAAGGGGGGGGGCCAACTCCCATTCGAACTGGTGGTGAGAGGTGCTTGACCTTTGTCATGGAAAGGGTGCAGACCCAAGTCTGTGGGTTTTGGTTGAAGTTTGTGGATGTACGTAAAAGGAAATAGATGTCAGGAGATTTTGTATTAGACCAAAAGCCTGTTAATTCAAATTTCATGGGTGGTGCTCACTGAATTTGAATTATGCGAAATCAAAACTACAGTAAAGCTTGTTAATTCGGGTTTCAAAGGACGGGAAAAAAATGTCCGAACTAGGCGAATTTCAAATTATCAAAACTGTCAAGAAAAAGAAAAAAAGTCTATTACATCAATGCATTTTCATTCTTTTGATGAATACCTAAATCCAGTACTTGGTATTTTGCATTAAGATAGTGTAAAATCCTTAATTATCTTATAATTATCTTAATTATCCTTATAATAAAACACCTATCCAGGGAAAATCTGCACTGCCGCAAAGCCCCACTTCAAGGTTAAATGAACATATTACCCTCACATCGATTCATCATTTTTTAAATTTATATTCTTGTTATACCGGCTTACATGCTTTAAGTATAGTAAATTTTAAAACGTAACATTTAAAAGTCAGATCCTGCTACTATTCAGAGTTGTTTCCACTTCCTTTGAACCAACACGAATGGCATTTGCACAGGCCTTATTTCAATTTTTAAAAAATATTGTGCAGGTTAGTTGGATAATGACAAATATGCTCATTTTTCTGTATAATATGTGATATATATTATTCGAATTTGATTTGAAATTATTCGAACGAAATCACTATTTGCTTCGAACCTAAAATTCACTATTCGCACAAGCCTAGTTTTTAACATAAGGGTAGAAAAATTATGGGAAGTTCATGTTTTGAGAAAAAAAAAATTTGTTTACGTATTCAATATTTTTCAATATCACAGTTCAAGTTGGCAGAGGCCTACTGTATATAGTCGTTAGGCTGGAAGGTGACTTGCAGTTCATGAGGGCATGTTGTCCAGAGAGTCGAGTACATAAGCTTTTGAACACGGTGACTGTTGATACATTACAAGCCTTTTCCTTTTGCTTATGTTATCTCTAGATCAGCACATCTTGTTCGGCTGTGAGGAGGGCATCTACACACTCAACCTCAACGAGATTCACGACTCCTGTGTGGACCAGGTATGCATGCATTCATCCTATTGTTTAATCATCCGATTCCTGCCAATTTTGCTGGCACTGAGCTTAGAGGCGTCTTTTATATCATTGGATCAAGGTTCACCGAGTCAGCCATGTTGCAGACCCTTGACTTTGTGATGCAGTTAGTCTGTGAAGCAATGCATAGTCATACAACCTGCGTTTCCTTTAGATCACACTTTAAGAGATAGCTACCGCGCCCCCTTCAGCCAAATGGCGTCAGCTAGAGTCAGGCCCGTAGCCAGAAATTTTTTTTCGGGGGGGGGGCACCTGTTGAAAGCCTTGAAAACCCCCTATTTTCATTATTTCTTCTCGGTAAAACACCCCCCCTCAATCCGAATTTCGGGGGGGGGGGGGGAGGGGGGGCGGGCCCGGGCCCCTAGGGCCCCCCCCCCTCTGGCTACGGGCCTGGCTAGAGTAAATATCAGCAACTCTTCCTCAAACAAATTAGGGTCATTGCATAGCAACTATGGCACTTAAGACAGTGGCATAAGTTATACGAAGTGGGTATTGTCTCCATTCCACTAAATCATTAAGCTCTTTTTAACCCAATTCAGGTGTGTAAAGTTAGAAAGGCACACCCTGTGTACAAACTGAGCCCCTCTTCAGACAATGTTGTGGCATGTGAGATCTGCAAATTATGTGTGTTGTAAGGGGGGCACTGACTAGCTGCCACTTAATGGGGTATTGGTGATAAAAAAAAGGGGTGGGGGGGGGGGCAGAATTTGATGGAACTGGATAGTTTGCCGGCATAGATAAAGCCTTGAAATTGAGGTCTTGAATGGACAATGGAAATATTAGGAGTAGATAGCCATAAATGCTAGACAGCAGTAGATGAAATCACACCCGATTTCTAAGAAACAGGCCAGGTGGGAACTCGTCACGACACTGTTTCAAAGGGGATGCTGAAAAGATTGCCAATCATTGTCATGATCATCAAACTGATGCAAATCCTAAAGCTGTAGAGCTCTGTTAGTAGCCACGGGTCCTAATTAACCTGTTTTTTCATTTGCAGATATTTCCTCGGAGGACGTCTTGGATGTTTGTCATCAAGGATGTCCTCATGTCGTTATCGGGTGAGAAATGCACATTTATGGTTACCTCTATGGTCAAATGCCTGTTCACAAAGAACAGATGGAACTTCCTTACAGAACTGTGACCGTGAAGTTCTTGAACATATTTGGGGAAATGGCGCAGAAAACCGACGCGGGCGCAAGAAGTAGAAGGAACACATCACAGTACTGGTGTCTTTAGTGCTATGATTTCAAATATGTTCAAGAACTTTCACCAACTGGCCCAATTGCGCAGAGTTTTTCAAACAGCGCAGAAACGGGACACCAAGAATAGACCACACAACGCGAGTGCTGACTTCCAACAAAGGGTTTTATTGCACAAATGCGAAATGTATAGTCAGAGAGAGAGACAAAGGAAGACATGCGGATAAACATGATAAAAAAGAATGACTAGGGGTTACAGGCTTTTGAGGAGGTGTTGTTCTTGCAGATAGGCGATTTCCTCGTTAAGTAACTGGATGGACGGTGAAACTGACGCATCAAGGGACCCCTGCTTGATAATGGTGAATGCCTCAATGATCTCGCACGTATGCTGGTCCGCATGCTTTCTGATGACGGTGACTTGATTAAAATTCGGTATGCAGTTATAAGACCTGCCAATGCAGCACCAGGTTGCTGCCGTGCTTTCGCTTGACATTGTTGGCGTGCTCTGTGAGGCAATTATCAAGGCAGAGTCCAGTTTGCCTTACGTAGGAGCGGCGGCAGGTCAGAGGGGTGTCATATACGACTCCCTTGATGCAACTGTGTGTTTTGTCTCATTATTTCTTCAGAGGTTCATCTCCGTTGACCTTCCCGCATAAGACGTTGAGCTTTCTTGGCGCCAAAAAAACAACAAACTCCCACCCTGCCTGCCACCCTCTTTAATCTGTGGGACACTCCATGCTCATACGAAATGACAGCTGGCTTCGATTTGTTGATCTCAGTGGCTTTGCCTTGATCTCAGCTGTGGCTGCTCCTATGTAGAGCAAACTGGACGCTGCCTTGACGATTGCCTCAGAGAGCACGCCAACAATGTTAAGCAAAAGCACAGCAGCAACCTGGCCCTACGTTGCAGGTCTTGTAATTGCATACCGAATTTTAATCAAGTCACTGTCGTCAAAAAGCATGCAGACCAGCGCATCCGCGAAAACATTGAGGCATTCACCATTAACAAGCGGGGCCCTTCGTGCATCAGTTCACCTTTCATGCAGTTACCTTGACAAGGAAATTGCACATCTATAAGATGAACACCTCCTCAAAAGCCAGTAACCCCTAGTGTCATGTTCATTGTGTGTCTTCCTTTGACTCTTTCTCTAACTACAGATTTCGCGTTCGCCCAATAAAGCCCCCTGTTTGGAAGTCAGCACCAATGTTGTGTGGTCTATTCTCGGCGTCCTGTTCCTGCACATTTAGAAAAACTGTGTATGTACTGACAAAATTTTGAAGCCACACTTTCGATTCTTCTACTGTGACTGTGAAGCGCTGGAAGGCTCCTAAAGGTCAGGAAGTTATCTCAACAACCTTGTCCTTAATACTGGGATTTTTTCGATTTTTTAAAGGAGACTTAAAGAAGCGTCATAAGGTAATTGTAAGTGCCTTGGGTAAGGTAGTATTCATTTGTTTGCTGTATTCGTTAAGTATAGATGAGAGTGTAAAATACAAAGGCCTGGGGGATTGCTAATGAGATGTAGGTGACTTTGGTGGGACAAATGCGCTCCCAATGAGTCGCAAGGGCCATCACTTACGATTGTACTCAGTCAAAATGTGGGAAAATAGTATTCAGTGCCCATCTGTGGTGCAAAATGTGCCAGCCGCAATTGTCACAGAACACTGTACTGCCACTATTTCCAATTTCCAATGGCTTACTTCCAATAAGTGCTTTTATATTTTTTTTTCTTGACACCCACTACCCTTCTTCTCAACCTTGTTTTTTTTATTATATTATCTTTTTTACAAACACACTATACTCAGCTGATTATATGAGCCAACCCACCAGGAAGAGTGTTCTTACTCCCTGGCACCAATCATATCTTGACTGATGATTACTAACTCTGAAAGACAAAAATGCTCGAAACAAAGTTTCTACAAATGCTATTTGAAAGGTCTTGAAAAGGATAGATTTACAAAAAAAAAAAATGTTGTTCGCCCAGATCTATCGCACAATTCAATACTGTCACATTAGGAACATCGGAACATTTCCCATGAGAAATTTTGAAATTTAGAAAATTCTGCTTGAAGTATCCTTTGTAGTAGCATGCAGTTTATTGATGCAGTATCCCACTGATGCTATCAATTTCTCCATCATTGCCGTTCATGCAAGTAGCTTGGGCTTGTTGGTATGCAACAATCATGCCACCTATTGTCATTGGTGGCTGGCGTGTCCTGCTTGCATTAGCTTTGACAGTAAGAACAGCACAAACATAACAAAAAGCACAGGATGAAGAAGGAACTCGCATGACAACATATCGCTTGTGTGGTCCTTCTTCGTCCTGTGCTTTTAAATGGGAAGCACTTTAGGGGCCCAGGCTGTCGTGTGGCGTTGTATGCTGTCGTCGCTTGGTGTAGCACAGGCAAAACCACGTATAAAAATAGAAGAAAAAAAAAGAGGAAGCAAGCGAGAAATAGGAAAAACAGGAAAAAAATAGGAAGAAAAATAGAAATAAAGAGAGAAAAGAAAAAGACAGAAAAAAACTGGAAAAGAGGAAAAGAAAGAAAGTAAGGAGGAAAGAGGTAGAAAACTGAAGAGAAACAAAGAAGGCTGCCAGCTTTGCACCTCCTTCAGGTTTGGCACCACTAGTGCGAAGCTTCCTTAATTTTCCTTACGTTTGCACTATTCCTACTGTCATGAACCACCAATCTCTTGCACAGCAGTCTTCACTATTGGCATCGAGTTGTGTGTGATTTTGGACGACTGCTGCCCTTTGCCGTGCAGGAAAGAACCAGCAACTGTACAGGCATGACCTCGCCGCACTCCATGCAAGAGCCGGGCAGCGGTTTGGCTTGCCAGTTGGTCGGCTACCCGAGCGGCTAGTTCCCCGACGGTACGCAGCCACAACTAAGGTGAGTGTAGCAGTGATGTCACAGAAACTGTGTATAAATGTTTTATTTTGTCAATTCTTGTAGTGATTGGGAGTATGTTCTGTGTATAAGTTAAGGGGACATGGTCCCGTGAGCTATATATGTCGTTTTTTGACCAGATTCAATTTAAAAGCATGAATATATCGTTGCTCGCTTGAAGTTCTTCACACCAAGATGAATCGCCTAACTCGCCTGGCGGGCTTCGTCTGCGAGGAGAAAAATGTTGCACATATCCGCGAGGAAAACTAGGACCAGTGAACGTGCTGGCTACCCTGAGCAGCAGCTAGACAAAAGACGATGACGCTGCGATATTCAACCTGTTGGCCGCTCCTGCGCTCACCTTCGTGACCTAATAAACGGCCTATTCAGCCGCATATGTCTCGGTCTCCTTTGCGCATAACAATATACAGTAAAAGCTCAATAATTCAGATTTCACGGGACCGGAAAAAAATGTCCGAATCAACCCAATTCCAAATTATCCAAAGTATGAAAAAAAGAATAAACAAATGTCTGTTACATCAATAGTCTTTCATTTTCTTGATGAATACGTAAATTATTTACTTATCACGCACAAGAGCAGTTTAAAAGCCGCAATTTTTTTACATCTTGGGTCTTCATTCTCAAAGTGACCACGGAGCCATACTCCTGTGTTTAATTAGTTCGCAGCATGCTCTGCGCCCTTTCTTTGTTATGTACCGCCATCACCACCATGCACATGTGACAATAGTTCTTTTGCAGGTAAAATGACCGGGAACTGATAGTTCGCCCATTGCAATGTAGCAAACGAGTTTTATGCCAGCATACTGACCGCGGCTGAAAAGCTCTTCAACAGTTTTCGTCAGGTGTTAGCTTTGTGACATTGCGCGCATTGCATCAAGTTAAAACGAAGCTGCTGAGTACTGGAGCAGCACATACACGAAACCATGCTCACTAATGAATCAAGATAGCGATGTGTACAGTGCTGCCTCATTTCAGTTGACTGCGAACACCGTTTTCACTCTTTTGCATCGCATGTTTGCGACGCTTCGGGCTTGGTGCGCGGTCCAAATTAACCAGGTTGCGGCCAGATGTAACCGAATTAATGAGTTTCATGCCATTAAGCAGTGTGTATGCTGGGCAGGACCAGGAAACACAACCTAATTATTCAATTTTCAAAATTAACAGGAGTTGAATTAACAAGCTTTTAACTGTATGTGCATTTTCTTAGCTGGTTTTAACTGTGCAATAAGTTTTTTTTGTGGCTAGAATAATCATGAGGATTATAAAATGTTCTCATTGTGCCACGCATCGTTTTTTTTTTTCTGAGCCACTTATCTGACACTCGCAGGACAATTCTTTCATTCTACATTAGCTTCCATGTGTTTGTCTTTCATAGTGTCTGCCTGTGTTCTATACGTTATACTGAGAGCTCAAGTTTGTGCTATTTGCTTGCTTTTTGATATCCTCTCTGCACAGTAGAACTGCATCTTGAGGGTATAATGAATAAATGAATGAATGAATAGACAAGCCTTCACATGTCGCATTGTGTGGTATAGCTCATACTCTGAAAGTGAGTGTTAGTACTCCATTGTGATAGTGTTCTTCACTCGTGCTCTCTTGGCCAATTCCAAAGTGAAGATGTTCTCATTGTTTTTTGTGAACAGGTGGCGGACACCAAGGGTTGCATACGGTGCTGCGTGGGTCGCAACCCGTACAACGGCTACAAGTACCTGTGCGGTCTCTCCCCCCCAGGGGGGTCTTCCTCATGCAGTGGTACAACCCCCTCGCCAAGTTCATGCTGCTCAAGGTTGGTCGCTGGTTTCATTCGTGTTCTTTTTTTGTTTGTTGTAGTACATGCCAGTGGTAGAATGACATCTGAACATGGTCAGGTGTTCCTGTTTTCTTGTGTAGATTTGTGCAGTAAGTATAAAAAGAAAGCAGTGACAATGGTCTTGCCCTTTTGTTATTGATAAGTAAAATCCCACTGAAGTGTTTTTTATCTGCTTGTGAAAAAGCTTTAAAGGGACCCTGAAACGGTTCTAACGATTTTGTACAAACACATTGGGCCAGTAGACCAAGTCCTAAGGATCATTTACTGACTGATTTAAGCTCGCTGCGTAAACTGTGTAATTTATTACAACGCTTTAAAGCTGCGAGTCGCTGCAGATGACTGCGGCTCAGCCCAACGCATTTTCAACCGCCCATTGCGAGTACGACATGCAGTCTGCGCTCGACGTCACTGGAGCTGCTGGATCTGATTGGCTGCGGTGCGCGAGTAGGAAAAATCGGCTGGTAGGGTGGCGACACCTGTCGGAGCAGATATCAACCACTCCGCGATACCTTTGTTGCCAGAAGGCGTGCGTGCTGCCGGGCGCACAGGGCTATGGTCTCCGAGATTGCGCGCAATCTGTCGGCAGGCAATCTCGGAGGTCAGGACTGGGCGAAGCTCAAATCGTCGAGTGTGCTCACGAGAGCTCTGCGATCACCAGCGATGACAGCGTGTCTCATGAGTTGAGGAGGCAAGGCAGCGGTGAGAAGGAGCGTATAATATAATTGTGCGTAGCCGCCTTGGTACACGGCGTATCGCTAAATTTGTGGTGCCAATGGTTTGATGATGCTCTACCCTAAACTCTGACAAAGCTTCAAATAACCGTTTCAGGGTCCCTTTAAGTGCGCACTGACAAAAAAAAATTTTGGTCTGACATTTTCTAAACGCGAAGCATTTCTTAGCAAACTTTGAGCATATCTATCTATCTATCTATCTATCTATCTATCTATCTATCTATCTATCTATCTATCTATCTATCTATCTATCTATCTAACCGACTCCAACTTTGTGTTCTCCTACTGTATCGTTAAGGGAATGTACCGTATTTACTCGCATAATAGGCGCACTTTTTTTTCCAGAAAATCCGGCTCCAAGTTCGGGGTGCGCCTATTACGCGGGGTAAAATTTCCGGAAATTTTATTTCCGTCTACAGCATAGACCGCTGATAACGAAAGTCGCCGAAATCACGAATATTCGCACTACAGCCGAAACAACCTTCTTCATAGGCTACACTAGCGCAAAACGTGTTGAGCATGCAGTCTGTAAGCACACGGCATGCGATGCCGTGTGCTTACAGGCATTCAAATTTCCAAAACTTAACATCGCTAGACCCGCATTGTCAACAAAACGATCGTGGAAAAAGAAGCTAGGCGGAAATTTGCCGATTACGTTTCAGGCCACCTAGATTATGCGAATATCACGACCGAAATTTTGTGCGCTGAACAGTACCGATCGTTCGATTTCACGGGCTCGCACCCATATCCAAGACATTGCAATCGAATCGCGAACCACCACTATAGTGTTACAACCGCCACCCATGCCCCCTTTCCTTCAAGTAGAGCCACCGCAAAGAATTACGTTGATTCCGTACAAAACAGCAACTTTGATCGCCCGCGACCGCCACCGAAATGCAACCAACGCTGATTAGGCCTAGCCGGTTCAGCATGTTGTCGCGGAAAATTTGTATAAGACAAAATGAAGATTGGGCGTCGTAAAGATCGCACTCAAGCACTGATCCAAGAGCAGCGCGCGTGATACGATGTTTAGGTTCGCGGACGGGAAATCAACGGCGACAATAGTCCGCCGAGCTTGTGCAAGTCCGCGTAGTGGCAGCAAAGGCAAAAGCTCGCATCGGAAAGCCGAAAAGCTTTTAAATTTGCGGACAAGGTAGCAAACACGATAACGACGACGCTTTTCCTGACAGGAAACTCAAAGCGCACTTGATGAGGACGCGATCGCACATTCCATGCGGAGCGCGCGCGGCCGGCAAAGCCGGAGCCACGCCGGCGTCGGTGCAAAGGTTACTCCGACGCCCTCCTCACTCGCCGAGCCCGCGGAGCTGGCGCAACGCTGCCGCGGTCTTTTGTCTTTTCTTTTTCCTCGCTTCAGTTAACGTAAGAGGGCGTCGAATTGCAACCGCGCAAATACGGAACAGTCTACTGATCAAGGCCAAGTTGGGGGGTGCGCCAGGGGCGTAGCCAGAAATTTTTTTTCGGGGGGCACCGCCTTGATTTCGGGACGGGCACCTCCTTTAAATGGTCATTTTTCGCTATGTATGCCATGGCGAAAAAAAATTTCGGGGGGCACGTGTCCCGGTGTGCCACCCCTGGCTACGCCACTGGGGTGCGCCTATTATGCGCGGAAATAAAAAAAATCTGATTTCTCGCGACCAAACTGAGGGGTGCGCCTATTATGCGAGTGCGCCTATTATGCGAGTAAATACGGTATACCAAAATTGGTACGGCATAACATGACTGTATGGCGAGCATAAATGACAGGCCATATCATGAAAATCATGATATACTCGTCATGAATGGCATGATTTACGTGCGAGGGCCTTTCTGCTCTTTTGGCCATTTCGTTAACTCAATATATGCCAAAATTCGTATGGTATGACCATAGGTCGGCAAACTCACTCAGATCGAGCCATGAGTCTGAGTTTGAGTGAGTCCGGTTGAGAAACATTTTAGTGAGTCTGAATCTGCGTGAGTCCGCTTGAGGAAAATTTTGGTGAGTCTGAGTCCGAGTGAGCCATAAACCCGAAATGTATTGCTTGAGTGAGTCTGAGTGAGCTCTACACTTTTTTGCCGATCTATGGTTCTACTTACTCAACTTCACCATTACTATCAGCCTTACGAAGGCTCACGTTTATACTCATGCCGACTCGCGCATACTTCAAAGCACCAGCGTTCATACGCTAGCTCAGTATTTATTGACAAGAGGCGTGAGTTACGGAGGGGAGGTGGGTGGCATAACCTTGCCCCCCCCCACCCCTGAAAACTCTTTCTCGGGAATTTTTGATAAAAATATTTCATGTGAGTCATCTCTTTCAGTAAAAAAGTGCTCACTGATTTCAACCACTGATACCTCATATTTGAAGGTGCGATATCAAAAGGCGCCAAGTAGAGCACCGATTACGCGAGATATTGGTGTTAAAGAGCACTGACCCCAATTTCAAATAAGCCAATTGTACACTAACTGACTCATGAGTCGGCTCACTCAGACTCACTCAGACTCAGATAGACCCGCGAGTCTGAGTCTGAGTGAGTCCAGCTGGGAAAAATTTTCGTGAGTCTGAGTCTGAGTGAGTCCGGCTGGGAAAAATTTTAGTGAATCTGAGTCTGAGTGAGTCCGGTTGAGGAAAAGTTTGGTGAATCTGAGTCCGAGTGAGTCCCAAGGGCAAAATATATTTCATGAGTGAGTCTGAGCGAGTTCCACGTGTTTTGCCGACCTGTGGGTATGACAAGAGTGCATGATGAACATGACAGGTCCTAACGCGCAAATCATGACATGCATGTCATGTACAGCATCATTTACATGCATTGTCTCGGAGCACTCATGGCCGTTTAATTGGATAGATATATACGAAAATTAGTACAATGAGACATTTATGTATGTCTTATATAAATGACAGGTAGTAACATGAAAGTCATTACATGCATGACACATATCAAGCTCATGGTGTGCTCGTGGCTGTTTCGCTAGCTTGGCATGTATCAAATTTGGTCTTGGATGACGTGACTGTATGACGAACATAAATACCTTACATGTACAGCATGATTGACATGCCAAGCTCATGGTGGGCTTGTGACCGTTTCGCTAGGGTGATATACACCAATATTGGTATGGCACGATGTGTCTATACGACGAACATAATTGACAAGTAGTAATATGAAAATCATGATATTCATGTCATGCATAGCATGACTTGCATGCTATGCTCATTGTGTGCTCGCAGCCGGTTCGCTAGCTTGATATACACCAATTGGTATTAACTTTGGGAAAGGGACACCAACCAACTTATTCAATTAAAGTAATAACATAGTTTTACTTTAAAATGAAGAATCCCGACGTTTCGGGTCCAACTCGGACCCTTCTTCAGGGGGTGACTGAGTGGCACCAGGGAAAAACAGAGTTTTTTTTTTTTTTTTTTGCGCCTTCTTCTCAAGGCGGGGGGGGGGGGGGACACTTGTTTTCACCGACGTGACGTAGACCATTGTAGTACACACTCGGGAGCGCGCCAGCTGACCGGTTCACGTTTCCAGGAGTTGCCTGGATATGCCACGATTCCACAAAAAGCAGCTTGTGGAAACTGACCTCACAGTCGACGACACGGGAGTTGTCAAAGGCGATGCGGTGGTCGTTGACCTTGCTGTGCTCTGCCAGCGCGCTCCTTTGTCGGTCAAATTTGTGGACGTCGTTCCAGTGCTGTCGCAGCCTCTCCGAAAGGTTTTTTGTCTCGCCCACGTACGACACGCCACAATCCGCACAAGGGATAGTGCTGTCGCAGCCTCTCCGAAAGGTTTTTTGTCTCACCCACGTACGACGCGCCACAATCCGCACAAGGGATAGTGCTGTCGCAGCCTCTCCGAAAGGTTTTTTGTCTCACCCACGTACGACACGCCACAATCCGCACAAGGGATAGTGCTGTCGCAGCCTCTCCGAAAGGTTTTTTGTCTCACCCACGTACGACACGCCACAATCCGCACAAGGGATAGTGCTGTCGCAGCCTCTCCGAAAGGTTTTTTGTCTCACCCACGTACGACACGCCACAATCCGCACAAGGGATAGTGCTGTCGCAGCCTCTCCGAAAGGTTTTTTGTCTCACCCACGTACGACACGCCACAATCCGCACAAGGGATAGTGCTGTCGCAGCCTCTCCGAAAGGTTTTTTGTCTCGCCCACGTACGACACGCCACAATCCGCACAAGGGATAGTGCTGTCGCAGCCTCTCCGAAAGGTTTTTTGTCTCACCCACGTACGACGCGCCACAATCCGCACAAGGGATAGTGCTGTCGCAGCCTCTCCGAAAGGTTTTTTGTCTCACCCACGTACGACACGCCACAATCCGCACAAGGGATAGTGCTGTCGCAGCCTCTCCGAAAGGTTTTTTGTCTCACCCACGTACGACACGCCACAATCCGCACAAGGGATAGTGCTGTCGCAGCCTCTCCGAAAGGTTTTTTGTCTCACCCACGCACGACGCGCCACAATCCGCACAAGGGATAGTGCTGTCGCAGCCTCTCCGAAAGGTTTTTTGTCTCGCCCACGTACGACACGCCACAATCCGCACAAGGGATAGTGCTGTCACAGCCTCTCCGAAAGGTTTTTTGTCTCACCCACGCACGACACGCCACAATCCGCACAAGGGATAGTGCTGTCGCAGCCACCTCTCCGAAAGGTTTTTTGTCTCACCCACGTACGACGCGCCACAATCCGCACAAGGGATAGTGCTGTCGCAGCCTCTCCGAAAGGTTTTTTGTCTCACCCACGTACGACACGCCACAATCCGCACAAGGGATAGTGCTGTCGCAGCCTCTCCGAAAGGTTTTTTGTCTCACCCACGTACGACACGCCACAATCCGCACAAGGGATAGTGCTGTGCAGCCTCTCCGAAAGGTTTTTTGTCTCACCCACGTACGACACGCCACAATCCGCACAAGGGATAGTGCTGTCGCAGCCTCTCCGAAGGTTTTTTGTCTCACCCACGTACGACGCGCCACAATCCGCACAAGGGATAGTGCTGTCGCAGCCTCTCCGAAAGGTTTTTTGTCTCACCCACGTACGACCACGCCACAATCCGCACAAGGGATAGTGCTGTCGCAGCCTCTCCGAAAGGTTTTTTGTCTCACCCACACGTACGGCCCGCGCCACAATCCGCACAAGGGATAGTGCTGTCGCAGCCTCTCCGAAAGGTTTTTTGTCTCACCCACGTACGACACGCCACAATCCGCACAAGGGATAGTGCTGTCGCAGCCTCTCCGAAAGGTTTTTTGTCTCACCCACGTACGACGCGCCACAATCCGCACAAGGGATAGTGCTGTCGCAGCCTCTCCGAAAGGTTTTTTGTCTCACCCACGTACGACACGCCACAATCCGCACAAGGGATAGTGCTGTCGCAGCCTCTCCGAAAGGTTTTTTGTCTCACCCACGTACGACACGCCACAATCCGCACAAGGGATAGTGCTGTCGCAGCCTCTCCGAAAGGTTTTTTGTCTCACCCACGTACGACACGCCACAATCCGCACAAGGGATAGTGCTGTCGCAGCCTCTCCGAAAGGTTTTTTGTCTCACCCACGTACGACGCGCCACAATCCGCACAAGGGATAGTGCTGTCGCAGCCTCTCCGAAAGGTTTTTTGTCTCACCCACGTACGACACGCCACAATCCGCACAAGGGATAGTGCTGTCGCAGCCTCTCCGAAAGGTTTTTTGTCTCACCCACGTACGACACGCCACAATCCGCACAAGGGATAGTGCTGTCGCAGCCTCTCCGAAAGGTTTTTTGTCTCACCCACGTACGACACGCCACAATCCGCACAAGGGATAGTGCTGTCGCAGCCTCTCCGAAAGGTTTTTTGTCTCACCCACGTACGACACGCCACAATCCGCACAAGGGATAGTGCTGTCGCAGCCTCTCCGAAAGGTTTTTTGTCTCACCCACGTACGACACGCCACAATCCGCACAAGGGATAGTGCTGTCGCAGCCTCTCCGAAAGGTTTTTTGTCTCACCCACGTACGACGCGCCACAATCCGCACAAGGGATAGTGCTGTCGCAGCCTCTCCGAAAGGTTTTTTGTCTCACCCACGTACGACACGCCACAATCCGCACAAGGGATAGTGCTGTCGCAGCCTCTCCGAAAGGTTTTTTGTCTCACCCACGTACGACACGCCACAATCCGCACAAGGGATAGTGCTGTCGCAGCCTCTCCGAAAGGTTTTTTGTCTCACCCACGTACGACACGCCACAATCCGCACAAGGGATAGTGCTGTCGCAGCCTCTCCGAAAGGTTTTTTGTCTCACCCACGCACGACGCGCCACAATCCGCACAAGGGATAGTGCTGTCGCAGCCTCTCCGAAAGGTTTTTTGTCTCGCCCACGTACGACACGCCACAATCCGCACAAGGGATAGTGCTGTCACAGCCTCTCCGAAAGGTTTTTTGTCTCACCCACGCACGACACGCCACAATCCGCACAAGGGATAGTGCTGTCGCAGCCTCTCCGAAAGGTTTTTTGTCTCACCCACGTACGACGCGCCACAATCCGCACAAGGGATAGTGCTGTCGCAGCCTCTCCGAAAGGTTTTTTGTCTCACCCACGTACGACACGCCACAATCCGCACAAGGGATAGTGCTGTCGCAGCCTCTCCGAAAGGTTTTTTGTCTCACCCACGTACGACACGCCACAATCCGCACAAGGGATAGTGCTGTCGCAGCCTCTCCGAAAGGTTTTTTGTCTCACCCACGTACGACACGCCACAATCCGCACAAGGGATAGTGCTGTCGCAGCCTCTCCGAAAGGTTTTTTGTCTCACCCACGTACGACGCGCCACAATCCGCACAAGGGATAGTGCTGTCGCAGCCTCTCCGAAAGGTTTTTTGTCTCACCCACGTACGACACGCCACAATCCGCACAAGGGATAGTGCTGTCGCAGCCTCTCCGAAAGGTTTTTTGTCTCACCCACGTACGACGCGCCACAATCCGCACAAGGGATAGTGCTGTCGCAGCCTCTCCGAAAGGTTTTTTGTCTCACCCACGTACGACACGCCACAATCCGCACAAGGGATAGTGCTGTCGCAGCCTCTCCGAAAGGTTTTTTGTCTCACCCACGTACGACGCGCCACAATCCGCACAAGGGATAGTGCTGTCGCAGCCTCTCCGAAAGGTTTTTTGTCTCACCCACGTACGACACGCCACAATCCGCACAAGGGATAGTGCTGTCGCAGCCTCTCCGAAAGGTTTTTTGTCTCACCCACGTACGACACGCCACAATCCGCACAAGGGATAGTGCTGTCGCAGCCTCTCCGAAAGGTTTTTTGTCTCACCCACGTACGACACGCCACAATCCGCACAAGGGATAGTGCTGTCGCAGCCTCTCCGAAAGGTTTTTTGTCTCACCCACGTACGACGCGCCACAATCCACACACAAGGGATAGTGCTGTCGCAGCCTCTCCGAAAGGTTTTTGTCTCACCCACGTGCGACACGCCACAATCCGCACAAGGGATAGTGCTGTCGCAGCCTCTCCCGAAAGGTTTTTTGTCTCACCCGTACGACGCGCCACAATCCGCACAAGGGATAGTGCTGTCGCAGCCTCTCCGAAAGGTTTTTTGTCTCACCCACGTACGACACGCCACAATCCGCACAAGGGATAGTGCTGTCGCAGCCTCTCCGAAAGGTTTTTTGTCTCACCCACGTACGACACGCCACAATCCGCACAAGGGATAGTGCTGCGCAGCCTCTCCGAAAGGTTTTTTGTCTCACCCACGTACGACGCGCCACAATCCGCACAAGGGATAGTGCTGTCGCAGCCTCTCCGAAAGGTTTTTTGTCTCGCCCACGTACGACACGCCACAATCCGCACAAGGGATAGTGCTGTCGCAGCCTCTCCGAAAGGTTTTTTGTCTCACCCACGCACGACACGCCACAATCCGCACAAGGGATAGTGCTGTCGCAGCCTCTCCGAAAGGTTTTTTGTCTCACCCACGTACGACACGCCACAATCCGCACAAGGGATAGTGCTGTCGCAGCCTCTCCGAAAGGTTTTTTGTCTCACCCTACGTACGACGCGCCACAATCCGCACAAGGGATAGTGCTGTCGCAGCCTCTCCGAAAGGTTTTTTGTCTCACCCACGTACGACACGCCACAATCCGCACAAGGGATGGTGCTGTCGCAGCCTCTCCGAAAGGTTTTTTGTCTCACCCACGTACGACACGCCACAATCCGCACAAGGGATAGTGCTGTCGCAGCCTCTCCGAAAGGTTTTTTGTCTCACCCACGTACGACGCGCCACAATCCGCACAAGGGATAGTGCTGTCGCAGCCTCTCCGAAAGGTTTTTTGTCTCGCCCACGTACGACACGCCACAATCCGCACAAGGGATAGTGCTGTCGCAGCCTCTCCGAAAGGTTTTTTGTCTCACCCACGCACGACACGCCACAATCCGCACAAGGGATAGTGCTGTCACAGCCTCTCCGAAAGGTTTTTTGTCTCACCCACGTACGACGCGCCACAATCCGCACAAGGGATAGTGCTGTCGCAGCCTCTCCGAAAGGTTTTTTGTCTCACCCACGTACGACACGCCACAATCCGCACAAGGGATAGTGCTGTCGCAGCCTCTCCGAAAGGTTTTTTGTCTCACCCACGTACGACGCGCCACAATCCGCACAAGGGATAGTGCTGTCGCAGCCTCTCCGAAAGGTTTTTTGTCTCACCCACTACGACGCGCCACAATCCGCACAAGGGATAGTGCTGTCGCAGCCTCTCCGAAAGGTTTTTTGTCTCACCCACGTACGACACGCCACAATCCGCACAAGGGATAGTGCTGTCGCAGCCTCTCCGAAAGGTTTTTTGTCTCACCCACGTACGACGCGCCACAATCCGCACAAGGGATAGTGCTGTCGCAGCCTCTCCGAAAGGTTTTTTGTCTCACCCACGTACGACACGCCACAATCCGCACAAGGGATAGTGCTGTCGCAGCCTCTCCGAAAGGTTTTTGTCTCACCCACGTACGACGCGCCACAATCCGCACAAGGGATCCCTTGTGCGGATTGTGGCGCGTCGTACGTGGGTGAGACAAAAAACCTTTCGGAGAGGCTGCGACAGCACCGGAACGACGTCCGCAAATTTGACCGACAAAGGAGCGCGCTGGCAGAGCACAGCGAGGTCAACGACCACCGCATCGCTTTGACAACTCCCGTGTCGTCGACTGTGAGGTCAGTTTCCACAAGTGGCTTTTTGTGGAATCGTGGCATATCCAGGCAACTCCTGGAAACGTGAACCGGTCGGCTGGCGCGCTGCCGAGTGTGTACTACAATGGTCTACGTCACGTCGGTGAAAACAAGCGTCCCCCCCCCCCCCCGCCTTGAGAAGAAGGCGCCAAAAAAAACTCTGTTTCTCCCTGGTGCCACTCAGTCACCCCTGAAGAAGGGTCCGAGTTGGACCCGAAACGTCGGGATTCTTCATTTTAAAGTAAAACTATGTTATTACTTTAATTGAATAAGTTGGTTGGTGTCCCTTTCCCAAAGTTATTTCCTTCCCAAGCAGAGAGAAGTCTCTCAAATGTTCACCTTTAAACCAATTGGTATTGCGTGACGTGACTGTATGACGAACATAAATGACAGGTGGTAGCATGACAGTCACAACATACCTTACATGTACAGCATGATTGACATGCCAAGCTCATAGTGTGCTTGCGGCAGGTTCGCTAGCTTGATATGCACCAAAATTGGTATTGTGCGACTTCACTGTATGATGAACATTAATGTCACGTGGTAACTTGAAAATCATCACGTGCATGTCATGTACAGCATGACTTACATGCCACCTCACGGTGCGCTTACAGCTGTTTCGCTAGCTTGACATGTACTAAATTTGGTATTGGGTGACATGACCGTATGAAGAACATAATTCACAGGTTTAAACATAAAAATAATGACATGCACGTCATGACCGGCATGACTTGCATGCCATGCTCATGGTGTGCTCTCGGCTGTTTCACTACTTTGATATAAACCAAAATTGGTATTGCCTGAAGTGCTCGAGGCCCGTGTACTTGGATTTAGTTGCACGTTAAAGAATTCCCGGTTTTCAAAATTTCTGGAGCCCTCCACTATGGCGTTTCTCATAATCATATCATTGTTTTGGGACGTTAAGTTCCATCAATTATTATGGTATTGCGCGACGTGACTTTATGACGAACATAAATGAGAGGTCTTAACATCCAAATCATGACATACATTTCATGTACAGCATGATTTGCTCCTTGGTGGCTGCTTCGCATTATATCGATTCCCACAATGCGTGGGATCTGCCGGTCTGGCATTTTTTTCGCTGCAAGATGTTGCTAAAGACCTGCTAGTCATAACATGACACATCGCTTGCTACAGCGTGTGACATAATTATTTGCAGTCTGTTTATTACCGACCAGTCCTGGTTTTGCTTTAGGAGAGCTCCAAGAACGATAAGTCACGGAAGTGCATCCACAGAAAACTGTGATGCACTTCCGCATGGCCTGCATCGTCTGCTTCCATTGTTTCTTCTGTCACACATGCTTGCTGTGTGATGTCGTCGCCATCATCATCATCGTTGCTGTTGCCAGGTCAGGATGACCATCGTCGGAGGGTGATGCTTGCCACCAATGCACGTGTCAAAAATGCACCAACGACCCTGGCACAGTCGGCACAGCCGATACGTCTTACCACATGTGAACCAAAGACACTCAACATCCCCTGGCCCACTCTTTTCACTTTTGCATGCAATGGCTGAGCACAGGCATTCGCCAGTGTACAGAAATCTGGTAGTTTGCCTATAAAGAGGCCTGATTGGCTGAGCTGAAAAACTGCCGTCTTACGCGTGACTTTTTGCCATTCACTCTAAAAAAAAAAAAAAGAATTATCTGACGTTTTTTTTTTTTAAGTCCCACTCGTATGACTCTGTTTAAAGAAACATGGGAACTCTCTTTGGAGATCGCATACTTTTGTCGGGGAGCCACAAGACCCAAAATAAAGTTAATGTCTTTAATGTGGCAAGTCAAGAGTCGCCAAAAATAGTAACACGTGCTCTTCTTTTTTTTTCTTAGAGTGTGGGCATAATGTATGTTTTGTTTTGATGTTCACGCAATTTTAGTGTCATGTAAGCGAGAATTTGTCTTAAGTGGGGCCGTTGTGTGTGGGCTCAACTGCACCAGTGTTTTGCCAAAGGAAAGCCTGCAAAATTTGTCAGTGCAGGAGAGGCCACAGCTATTGACAGAGTCATTGAACTCTCCATTTTTTTTTTCTTTTCAGCAATTTGAGTGCATGGTTCCGGCACGGTTAAGCGTGTTTGAGATGATCATCACGCCCGACCTGGACTACCCTATCCTCTGCGTTGGTGTCCGGAAAGGGTCAGTTGTTAATACAGCACTTCTAATAGATGTTTATTGTGTTGCACTCTGTGAAGGACCGTTGTCTCCTCATTACAATAGAGTAATGGTATAAAAAATTATTGGATCTATCAAAAACGTTTCTTGAATGTCGCATATAATGAAGGTATTCTAATGTCACATGCGATTCTGTTATAGCGGGTTTTGCTGAATACAAAGCACAACCTCAATCAGAAGGACATTTCTTATTACTAATGTTTAGGGGTGTGCGAATATCAAAATTTTCGAATACGAATCGAATACGAATACATAGCTTCGAATACGAATCGAATACCGAATAATCAAGATATGCGATTTTTTTTTACCCGTAATCTTTTATTTTACCATATATTTATGTTTAAAACAATACATTTGTTAGCTATTTTAGTCTGTTATTGCACAAAAAAAATGTCACCATCTGTACTTGCCAGGAAGCATATTACTGTAATAGTTGAGCTTGTGACTGCGATATCTTGGGTTGAATTCACATGTCGTAGCACTTTACTACAAAAAAAAAAAATAGAAGGGTGTGTTCAGATAAGAACGTCGGTGCATGTCCGCCGACCCCTTTTAATTTCGCCGAAAAAAATATATTTTGTTTTCCGAGTCCCCAGGACCACAAAACCACTTTTGGTTTCGCGAGAAAAAATTTCACCTTCTATAAAAAAATGCACAAGTCTCCACTGAGCCACCACCGCCTATTTCGAATTTCGCGAAAATGGGATTTCCATGAGACGCTACAAAAACGCTGTTGTAGCTGTAAATCCGAAAAATTTTCTCCACATACTACGGATAGCGTTTCTTGAGAAAAAATTATTACTTTGCAGTTTTGATGTTGTTCTGTTAAGAAAAAAAATCGCGAAATCGGCACAAAGCTCAATAATGCTCACATTTAAGGGTTTTTTTCCTCCGCAAGTATAAACGCCAGACTTCCCAAAGTTTTTAAAAACATTGCCATATGTTTGGTGAACAAGTGTGCTGAACGAAATACCTGAGAGTGGCTTCAAACGTTAACCAGAAATGTTCAACTGAGGACATGTCTCTCAAAATGCAATATTTTGAAGATCATTTAAAAAAAAACACCATCTTCGATTTTCTTTAAACTCTCCAGAATTAAAGCCAAACACGTGTTCTAACTTAATCTGTAAAAACATGTTGCATTATTTTTGTGAGATCGGAACTACGAAGCACGAAAATGTGGCCATAATAACGTATAGGTGAGTAACCAAAACATTAAGCGAGCATGGAGCAGTAGTTGCCATTATCGTTATTTTTAGGCCCTGAATGTCATCTGTTGTGCTCGAGGGACAACAGCTTGACAGATAAAACCAAAGGAGTTGCCTTAAAGTGCAAATTTGTTCATTTGCGTGCGTGCACGCGTCGCAGTTTTGGTCCTGGCGTAAGGACTAACCGCAAGATTTCTAGAAATGTAGTCAAGTCGAGCTCTCGGAAGGAACTGTTTATTTACCCGCATTGTACATACAGCGAGTCATAGTCACAAGTCATAGTCAGACAAGTTCGACAGTCACAAACGTCACTGAAGCACTTGTGCGTATCTTGCTCCTGGTGAAGAAACCTTGTGCACACAACCCATTTCGGCCTCAAGGAGGAGAACTTCGTGAGCTCGATCCCTGTGTCAGGGTGAGCCGCTGTAGACGAAATGTTTCCCGAATGGACCTGGTCATCAGCCGTTTTGAAACGTACTCTTTTTGTCCTTTAGAACTAATTGCAATGAAATCTTTCTTGTTTGGGCTTTGTTGGGTAGAGTTGAGCTCATCGTCAGTATAGTATTTCATTGCTGCCTGTATGTTTTCTGGCTTCAGCTTTGATCTGGTGTAGAGGTTCGGATTTGACCACACCCGAGTGTCTGTATTTTCTGGATTTCCGAATGAGGTGCCGAGTTGCGGATGGAATCATTTCTTGAATCTCTTGATGAGAAAGGTTCACAGGGAGCAATGTCAGGAGGCGGCAGCGTTCATAGTATGATTCGCAGCTATCGAATGTGTGCTTTAGGTTGCGCAGCCACTCGCGACACGTGTTGCAGGTTTCCGCTGAAGGACCAGGTTCCTGTGTAGTGCCGTACGCTATGTAAGGACAGCAGAAATTGTCCTGGAGATAGCGCCCTCGATCTCCGCTTTCTTACGCTTGGAGTAAGACACTCGGCATTGTGCTTTCACTTTCGCCGGAATTTTCAGGGTTGTCACGTCGGTTGTCTTAACGAGTACGTTTAGCTCTTCGACAGCAATTTGTTCGGGAACAAAATTTGCGTCAGACTGAGATGCATCTGGAGACTCTACGGCGATCTGTTTCAAGCGGTTGAAACAGCTCTGGCACAAAATGTCGGTTTGTCTGATGGATGAGGCTTTTTCTGGCATGCGCTTCCTTAGTAAGGCGACATTCAAATCTTTCACACATCGAAAGTTCCGCTTGTAGGCAATCTTCTTCGTATGCCTCTTTGGTTAGTCAGCGCAAAACGCTCGCTCTGAGCTCCACAACGTGGCCATCAGTATCAGGGGAGTGTAATACGCGCACGCGTACTCACGTTCGTTCACCAGCAGAGGACTGCCGGGTTGTCGACGACGAACGGAAGTGAAAGCCGACGTTCTCTTATTACTTCGACCTCTCTTAAGCGAGTTGAGCTGTTTCTTGTTTATGTTCTTTCTTTTTTTTTAGGGAGCGGGTGAGCGCAGTCGTGCTGCAGAAGCGCCGCTTGTGCCGACACGCACCGTCTGCGTTATCACATTACCGACGTGCCATGGGAAGCGATAAATACCCAGCTGTGTATCCTCTCCAGCCACCTCCTTTATGAGGCGTACGCAGGCTCACACACGCGAAAAATTTTGAAAGCGATTCCTGCGAAGAGTGCGACTCATTATCGCGGCATGCTCAGTGGCTGGGACCCGTGTAGAAGCTTTTGGGATTTGCGTAAAAAAATGTAGTAATAATTTCTTCTTCAAAAAGCAACTGTTCCTGTATTATTCCTGACAATGCGTCAATCCACAGAAGACATTCGCGACCTAAAAATAACGATAATGGTAACTATTGCTCCATGCTCGCTCAATGTTGTGGTTACTCACTATACGTCAATTTGGCCACTTTTCGTGCTTCGTAGTTCCGATCTCACAAAAATAATGCAACATGTTTTTACAGATTATGTTAGAACACGTGCTTGGCTTTAATTCTGGAGAGTTTAAGGAAAATCGAAGATGGTGTTTTTTTTTTAAATTATCTTCAAAATATTGCATTTTGAGAGACATGTCCTCAGTTGAACATTTCTGGTTAGCGTTTGAAGTCACTCTCAGGTATTTCGTTCAACGCATTTGTTCACCAAACATATGGCAATGTTTTTAAAAACTTTGGGAAGTCTGGCGTTTATACTTGCGGAGAAAAAAAACCTTAAATGCGAGCATTATTGAGCTTTGTGTCGATTTCGCGATTTTTTTTCTTAACAGAATAACATCAAAACTGCAAAATAATAATTTTTTCTCAACAAAAGTCATCCGTAGTATGTGGAGAAAATTTTTCGGACCTACAGCTACAATAGTGTTTTTGTAGCGTCTCATCGAAATCCCATTTTCGCGAAATTCGAAATAGGTGGTGGCGGCTCAGTGGAAAATTGTGAATTTTTTTTAAAGAAGGTGAAATTTTTTTCTCGCGAAACCAAAAGTGGTTTTGTGGTCCTCGGGACTCGGGAAAACAAAATATATTTTTTTCGGCGAAATTAAAGGGGGTCGGCGGACATGCACCGACGTTCTTATCTGAACACTCCCAGAAGCTTTTGTATCTGCCATGATAACTAGCGAGGCCGCTGGTTTGATACCTGCCGTGGCAACCGTATTCTGATTAGGTGAAATGTAACAGTTAACGCCCGTGTACTTAAATCTAAGCCAGTGGCATAGCCAGGGGGTGGCACACCGAACCCGTCCCCCCCCCCCCCCCCCCGAAATAAATTTTCTTTCGCCATGGCATACAGAGTGATAAATGACCATTTCAAGGAGGTGCCCCCCCCCCCTCCCCGGAAAAAAATTTCTGGCTACGCCCCTGATCTAAGCGATTATTAAAACGCCCAAGGTGGTCACACCATCCGGGTTCCCACACTATCAGTTTTAGCTCGTACGACCCCCCGATTTTATCGCTTTTTGCCCCTGTTCTCACATGAAGGTCGAGCCACTAAGGCAAACAGGTGTACTTGGGGCGTCTTTCAAATACACAACAATAATCGTTATCTGGCTTGCTCTCCTTCCCCTTTCCCCGAGAACTGCGCGCTCGCCATTTGCCGATCAAGAGTGCTCTGTCACGCCGATAGCCGCACGATCGTGACTATGAAGTACCGGGCGCGCGGTGATAACGCGAGGAAAGCACGCGAGATAGATGATGGCTGATGTGTGACAGAAAGACGCCCCAAATACGCCTTTTTGTTAACGGAGCCACAACACACGGCGGCGAGGGCACTATTTTGCCGCATTGCGAGCGCCTCTTCGGCGCACTGGCTGCCGACGGCAGTAAACTGACGTTGGCAACACAGCGAGATCGCAGCAACGGTGTAACTGAGGATTGATTGCAGGAGACGCTGCCGCGCGAGTGTGATGCGCGTACGACGAATGCCCAAAAGCGCTGTCGGGAACGCAGCGGAACTACTTTTAACTGTCTCAAATTTCCGTCCGTCGCCCATGTGCGCCGCCGTTAGCAACAGAGAACTATATGTGATGATGCCATTGTAACGTTAGGGGAAAGTGCATGGCATTTTCTTTGCCACTGCGCGGAAGAACCCTTGAGCTCATTCGTATGACCATGCTCTACCACCAACTCATTTCGAAGTTGCGTCACAGCTAACGTAAGACTCGTCAGGCTTTCTTCGACGCGTGCACGTACGTTTGTATGGCGATCCATTAGCGAAAACTGGTGCAGCTACACATGAAACGCGTTACCTGCTGCATCGCACGTCAAGCTGAGCGTCCCTAGCTAGTTGCGTACAGTGCGGCGCCGCCGCTCTAACGTACGCGTGCATGTGCCCTTGCGCAGTGGCATTTTTTTTTTCTTAGTGCTCGCTCAGCACTGGACCGTGCAAAGGTGCGACGAGTATTTTGTCGGGCCAATGCAGCGGCGGCGAGTTGCCTTCATTTCCACGAGCGATACGCACTTTATTGAGGCGGTCCCGCGCACAAGGCGCGGCAGCGAACGGCGTGTCCTGTACACTTACAGTACGCTTACACGAGCGGTAACAGCGTTAAACCGCAAAGCCACACGTACTGCAGAGCAAGCAGTTCATGATTTAGATTCTTTAAGATTTTATCGTTGGTAGGTTTGTCGCGATGACGTGCCGGAGCGTTCGTCGGTAGCCGTCATCACGCTCCCGTGTATTTCCGTTCTGTCATCATCGCACTGGCGCCGAAGTCATAGTAATCACTGCATGGTCTACTGTCGATTCTCTTATCGTAAAGGCGCAAAATCGGAAGTTCTTGACAGTAACATACATGACCGAATATTCAGAAAGATCGAATATTCGAGTTAGTTCGAATATTCGAATTTTTCGAATATGTGGTTATCGAATCGAATACGAATATTACGAATGCAATATTCGACGAATATTCGAAACTTTCGAATATTCGCACACCCCTACTAATGTTTAAAGATAGGGCGTGCAAACACAGACACAAGAGAAAAGTCGGACACCACAAACGCCAGCGTTTGTGGTGTCTTGACTTCTCTTTTGTGTCTGTGTTTGCACACCCTGTCTTTTAACATGAATACCGTATATACTCGCGTAATGAACCCACTCGCATAATGAACCCACCCCCCACTTTGGTCCTTGAAAAATAAAAATCGATTTTTTAAGGTATGAATCTGTTCATTTTATTTCGAAATGATAGCCAGTGCCGTTGACGATCGAAACGACGTTAAATCGCGCCATTATATCACAAAACAAGGACGCAATAAAAGTTCAAACATATTTTAACAACCATGCTAAACAGTTGCAAGCAGCGCGAGCGCGAATGACGTGAATCAAAATTTAAAAGTCGCGCCTTTTGCAGCGGAGCGCCATCTGTCGAACGCAGAAGAAACCTCCTTGTTGATAGCGCCACGAAAGCACAGCGGCATAAAAACAAAGCGCAACGCAACCGCGCCAACCGCGCCGACTGCGCGACGTGCACGCGCAACGTGTTTGCGCCGCCATCCGACGCTGCGTTTTGGTTGTCGGTAGGGCGCCTCTATGCCAGCGTACTTAAAGCGTACGAAGTAACGAAGGAACGCTGCCATCGAGGCGCTCTAGTTGGGTTCACGCGGTGAACCTGGGTGAACTTCGTTGGACGCCTGCTGCGTACGGGCACGTTGGGCCGGTACGCTAGCTGCATGGCCGGCTTTAAACTTGAAAGTTGGTGAAACATGCGCTGGAGCATGAAAACGGAGCGACTGTACGACACTTCAGCGTCGATCCGTGTGTGTTCGTTACTGGATAAAACAAGAGGAAAAGCTTCGGGCTACAAAAAGAGGATCGTCGCGCATTTCGCGGCCAAAACAAGGAAAGTTTCTCATGGAGAGCGAAGTTCTCGAACATGTTAAGAGGCTCCGCAGTCAAATCATTCCTGCCACTGACTTCAAGGCCGGCAGCGGTTTCACAGCGAGTTTCTTAATGATTTCACGCAAAATTTCTGCTCTTATAACTCCCGCGATTTTTTTTCCCGCGTAATGAACCCTCCCCCCCAAATTGGTGTCAACTTTTCTGAAAAAAAAGGTGGGTTCATTACGCGAGTATATACGGTACATACCGAGGAGCTCAGCTCTCTGTTATTTTAAGTTTATTACTGATATTTAGTACAGTAGCAGCCTAGCGAAGGAGTTTGGGAGTAGTAATCCATAACTTGCGAAAGACTTTAAGCAGCAAATGAAGTTCAAAGAGTTAAATAATCAGTTCCAAATTAGCACCCACTCATTGATACACTCACCGATATGCTCAGGACCACACCACTCTGTGTGCAGGGCATGGTCTTGAGTATATGCGTGTGTGTGCGTGGATAAGTCTGCTAATTTGTACCCAATGACTTCACTATGACAAGCTACCAACTGCAAGTACCAACGTCTAAATACAGTAGAACCTCGTTGATACGTTTCCGGAAAAAAAAACGCGGAAAATAAACGGACGATCCGGGAAAACGTACGATCCCTATTGGGTTAATTTCATTTTCGCGATTGCGAGCGTAGGAGCCGGGAAATCATATTAAGTGGGAACGTATCAACGAGGTTCTACTGTATAGTCGAACCCCTTTACAAGAGACACTAATGTAAGAGAAAATGGAGTATAAGAGACACCAGTGTGCGTACATTAAAACAGGGGTTGATAAGAAAATGCATACGTGGTACCCTGCTTATAAGAGAAACCTCGTATAAGGAACGAGAACTGCTCTTCTGTGCACCAGGCCCGTAGCCAGAAATTTTTTTCAGGGGGGGCCCACCTGTTGAAAACTTCGAAAACCACCTATTTTTATTATTTATTCGCGGTAAAACACCCCCCCTCCATCCGAATTTCGGGGGGGTCCCCCTCCCTGGCTACGGGCCTGCTGTGCACATCTAATATAAAGGCGTTCAACTATAATCTGCCACGGAAAAAACTGCAGTCCCATTACAGTAGACTCCTGACATAACCTGAAGGGACCAGGAAAATGTGTTTCGTTTAACATGAGTTTTGTTTACTGAGAGATAAACAGGGTGCAGAATTCAAGTACAAAACCAATCATATTAGAGGCAGTTGTTTCATTTAAGCAACAGTTCTGTTTAGGAGAGTTTCGTTTACTGAGAGTCTACTGTAGTACTAATTAACTGACTAACAAACTAACAGTCATGGTTGCATATTGTAATAACGGTGCTTCCATTGGACTCTATTTAAACAGAACTTGAAGGGGCCAGGAAAATGTGTTCCATTTAACAGGAGTTCCATTTACTGAGAGGTGAATCAGGGTGGAGAATTCAAGTATGAAACCAGTCATATTAGGGGCAATTGTTCCACTTAGCAGCAATTCCATTTGGGCTATTTCCAGCCTGCTGTATGTTCAGTACCTTATTTTAGCCCCCTAACTTCGCATGCACCGCTGTTTGTTGCAGCTACGATTCCCAGCTGAAGCTGGACACCATCGACCTCAACTCATCGGCGTGCTGGTTTGGCTACAACGAAGACGAGGACTCTGACGGCCTGGAGACAATGGTTCCTCGCCACGAGCTCCTGCACGTGGTGCACGTAACGCAGATCGACAGGGACACCGTGCTCGTCTGCTACGACAGTGAGTGTTGTGTGGCAGCAGAGTGCGGGAACGCCTAGAGTACTAGAATATCAATGAGATTGCCGACTAGCACTCCCAGGTTTAAATGCACAGGTATAACCACTGAAGTGGATGGGGGGGGGGGGGGTGAATTACCGTCACTGTAGTTCAACTGGTAGAGCATCGAACGCGTGATTCGAAGGTTGCAGGTTCGGTCCCTGGCCGCAGCAAGTTATCTTTTAAACCACGTTTCCTTCTTCACTTTTACATTATGTTAACTACTAATAACATCCCCTATACTTTCCTTGGCATTACTGTCTGTTAGTTTTAACGCAGAAATTGCGGCGTCGGTGTCGTTGCTTGTGAGCAAAAAAATCGACATCTTGTCCGTGACAAAAAATCGAGAAAGATGCAAATAAAATAAATAATAAAAATTTCCAGGTCCGAGTGAGCATCGAACCCAGGCCGTCTGCGTGGCAAGCAGGTGTTCTACCACACAGCCACACATCTGCTTGCAAATACAGTAAAAATAACTTCCTCTGCTTGGAAATACAGTGAAAATAACTTTCATGCTTTACAAACACACGCGTCCTGTATACAGGCGTCCCAATACAGCATCCAACATAGCAGTAATATTGCGTGGTACAAGCGTACATTGCCATCGGGCATCAAAACATGTGAATATCATCACTTCGTAGTTTAAAGCCGGCCACCCATTACAAAAGGCACACACGTTACTGCGCGTATTCCCTTAAAGGGGCCTTGCAACACTTTTTGAGCATGGTCAGAAAACGCTGCCGATCGGTAGTCAAGCCTCCCGAGAACACGAGAACACGCGAGCCAAATATTATAGCGCAGCACGCTGCCTGGAATTCACAATAAATTCACGAAGTCAGCTAAAAATTGCTTTCTCTTCTCTCGACAAATGATGCTGCAAGCTCAAAAATCACTCATCACAGCCATTGTATCAGCCATTGGCTGATTTGAGCATGGCACGCTCGGTCGTTACTGGAGCCGCCACGGGAGTCCGCGACTTGTCCTCGCGTGCGCGTGCGATCGCACTGAAAAGCGGCGTATTCGAAGAAAAAAAAAAGGGAAAAAGTGCTCGAGGTCACGAGGTGCGCGTGACGTATTTTCTTTTCCCGTGCCATCCCTTCCTGCTTAGCTTCCAGCGCTTTCTTCGGGACGAGAGAAGAGAGAATGCAATTGCAGCGTGCGACAAATCTTTGTAACTCCGCTGGTACTGGATGGATTCTAAAAATTTTTACGGCGGCGAATTCCCGAGGCAATAAGCTCCTCTAGTGAATCCATTCCATGGCTACTTGGAAAAGTCTTGCAGGGCCCCTTTAAGACCACATAGTGGGTTCATAGCATGTTCGAAAACATGTCACGCGCATAATTGCTCTTGGTTTAAAGCATGCTACCCATTACATAGTATGCACTAAGTGGTGGAAGTACGCACTAGGGACAGGATGCCGCTTTCGCGTTCAACTCTTAAAGGTGGAGCTTAAGGGTCCCCCCATTCATTTTATCGTGTCTAACAGAGAAAAAACAAGCCCTTAAAGTTTATCTTGTTTCCTTCATTCTTAGAGTACTAGAAAAACTCACAGGGTTTCTTATGCACTTGCCTAAGGGGACTCAAAGGCGAAAGCCATTATAGGCGGGAGTTGGTTCTTGCAATAGCGACACACCCTCACTCCTGCTTACAGCAACACAAACTCTGAGTGCTGCGCTCAGTGCACTGCCGCTTGTGGAGTTTCTGTCGCTCTAAGTGGGAGTGAGGGCATGCCACTACAGCCATCTCCCTGAAAGCGTTATCGGCCTAGTCGAGCGAGTTTCACTGTGTATCTCCGCGTGACCTTGAAGTGAAGAACAGATGCCCTGCGACAAGCCGCGCAAAGTGTACAGTAATACCTCGTTAACTCGAACTCGCATATCTCGAAAAATCGGCTAAGTCGAAATTTTCTGCGGCACCGAACCTTTTCCTATACGTCCCATGTATTTGTTGCCCTTTATCTCGAAGTATTTTTGGGTCCGACTGCGGATATCTCGAAATCTTGACTGGGAGTGGAACGAGAATTCTGCCGCCGGACCATTTCATAATATTCGCGCGATGCTGCCCCGCCTAAAGTCCGTCGATTTTTTTTCTTATTTAGCCGCGCTCGCCACTACGTCGAGGCTTTCCGCGATCGTGAAGTCGAAACCTAGCGACATATGAATTTTGTCAAGCAACCCTGTGGCAAGTCATGTGGCAACGATCATCATCATCAGTACATACATGCGCGGAGCAGGCTTTCTGCCCACGCTTGGCGCAGTTTGTCTCGTTCGCTTTGTGCAGTTCTCGTGATTTTTTCTGAGGTGTGATCTCCGTTCAAACTGCGCAACGTACGGATTTTTCGCCGACTGTGAGGAGCGGCAACTAACCCCCGTATTCTAGAACCGCCCTTCACTCAACGCTCCACCTTGACTTGAGAAAGCCGATAGGAGCGATGTCTCCAGGCGGAACGAGTCACTGCATATCAGCGATAATCTGCAGCAATTCTTGAGAAGCGCAGCATCATTTTCAGTCGAGCAGCGGCGCTTTGTTCAATTCGGTCAAGTGAAGGACGAAATTCAAGTCGAGGCTTGTTTGAGAATACGGGGGTAAGCGTGAGTGCGGCGAGCATGGCGTCGCTAAAGCAGTGCAAGTCGCCGAAATCGTTCAAACGGCCACTAACGTAGGGGACGGCGGAGACGACGGCGACGACGAACCACCTCGAGAGGTGCCGACATCTGCCGAAACGAGGAATTTGCTGCGCTTGCTTCGAAATAAGGTCGAGTGCAGCGACGGGGAAGATCGGCTAATGCGATGCGTCAAGCAGCTGGAGGACGCCTTCCTAGGCCCGAGTACGACCGCAAAGCAGACGAGCATTAGGCAGTTCTCTGCTAAATAAAATGGCAGTGCTGCAAAACCCAGCCGGTTACCGTCTCTTGTATGTTTTTTTTTTCTCTTTTAAACATTTACGAGAAGAAAGTTTAGAAACTGCTGCTGAATAGCCGGTAAGTAGTAGCGATTTTTCTGAAAAGCGCTCGATTTTTCCCGGCGATTTGCGCAACTTTGCTTATCTCGAAAATCCGCTTATCTCGAAATTTTCCCTGGTTTTTACAACTTCGAGTTAACGAGGTATTACTGTAGTTGTGTCGTTGCAGTTGTGCACGAGTCCACCGAAAACGCATTCGTCGGCTCGTCTGTCCGCCTTTCCAAATGACCTTCCTCAGCGTCCAGGGTGAAAACGCTAGGAGTGCGTGCATCTGTAGGTGGTTTAGGCGCGTGGCACTTCTCACGTCGACTGCGGCGACAGCTTTGGAGACTGACAAAATGACGGTAGTGAGTGCACGCAGACAGAACGTTCGACTAGCCGTATCGTTCGGTTGGCTAACTGCGCTTCGGCTACGAGGGTAAACTAGCATAACCAAGTAAACAAGCTTTCGCTAGTATAACCGGGCCTAGCCAAGCTAAGCCGTAGCCATTTTTTTTCTTCTAAGTCGATGTATTGATGGGACCGACATGACACCAATGTGAGGCAACGACAAGGCGATCCCTTCACTGGTCCACAGTTAAAACATTGACAGGGACTTGGAAGTCCTTTAATTTTGGCTCTCAAAACCTGCACAAACCCTCACCTTCTTAAAGGGCCCCTGCAAAACTTTTTTTATTTATTTATTTATTCAAAGAGTCCTTACAGTCCTTGTCAGAGGCATTGGGTAAGGGGGGGGCATCACAAAATAAACGGTCGCGCATAATGAGTACATATTATCATACCGGATGAAATGGCTGAAAGCACACGCATGACTTCATGAACACATTAGAATATTGCCTCACAATAATTGTAGAGGTCTTTAAAGAGCAAAAGAATAGTAGTTCAATGTATTAAACAAAAAATACAATTAGAGAGAACATCAACAGATACATTTCGTACACGTGTAGGCAGTGCAAAGTAAAATACATGAGTACAAGGCATGAGCAAAAAGGAATAACCATCCAAGTAACCATCAAATGGCTTCATTAAAGGAGTTTATTGCCTCACGAATTGACCACCACAAGAATTTTTAGAACCGAAACCCATCAAGTACGAGCGGATTTGCAGAGATTTGTTGCAAGCTCCAATTGTTTTCTCTCTTCTCTCGCCCCAACAAGTGCGCTAAAAGCTAAGCAGGGAGGGATGGCACAGGGGAAAGAGGTTCTTTACATGGGGGGTCACGACCTTGAATGCTTTTTCAGTTTTTTTTTTTTTTTTCTGCGAATGCGTGGTGTACTTTCAGTGCGACTGCGAGCGTGCGCACGGGCACTTGGCGGCCTCGGTAACTATGCAGCTCATGATGCTCAGATCAGCCAATGGCCACGAATTTGGGTATATGGCGTGGTTATTTGAGTATATGGCGTGGTCATTTGGTTATATGGCGTGGTCATTTGGGTATGTGGCATGATCATTTGGGTATATGGCTTCATTTGTAGACAGAAGAGGGAACTATTTCGAGCTGACTTAGAGAATCAGCTGTAAATTCCAGGCCGCGTGCTGCGTTATAATGTTTGGCTCACATGTTCTCAGGAGCCTTGACTACCGATCGGCAGCGTTTTCTGACAATGTTGAAGAAATGTTGCAGTTTAACTACAAAAATCTGCATGTGGGTGTAGCCCAGCTTTTGCGTGAAGGACCACGGGCTATTTGTTGACTTTCGTGTGTTCTGCTCTGCAGATCAAGTGAAGTTGTTGGACTTGGAAGGTCAGCTCAAGCCTAGCGACGTGCAACCGGCCGAGCTCCATTTTGACTTCACGGTCGAGTACATTGGTGAGTTCACTGGCACGGCATGTTGTCTGGACACGAGGGTTGTAAAATCTCTTACTCGCATGACCAGAGGCCACCTATTGGCGCTGCGACAATTTGACAACCACTGGGAATGTGTGTATGGCTTCAATGAACGTAACAAACCAACTAGCCCAAAAGTCTGTTCTCTTGGATTTCTTCGTCGCACTCTCCTTTTGGTGTTGGACGAACACTGGAAACAATTTCCAAATCTGACAATTCTGCGCAGCTACTAAAGCACACATGGCTCGTTTTTGTCTCCCGCCCAGCCGCTTGTATTCGGCGGCGCTGCATGCACAAGCAATGTTGCACCGCCGCTGATGTATGGGCGATTTGGGGGCAGCACGCATAGGCTACGCCAGTGCTGAAGAGCGTGAAACTTCATTGAATTGATCTCAAAAATGAGTCCGAGTCCGCAGATCAAGTTCGTTCAGCTAAAATATTCACTATTCAGAAGTTCGTTTGACTGAAAGATATTTGCATGGAATGCATAGGAAAACAGCTGGGGAGTCTCGTAAAGCTCGCTATTCTGAAATATTCGTTAAACCGGCATTCGTTCAATTGAGAGTTAACTGTAGCAAGTTTCATAAAAATTAATGACGAATTTTTAAAAAATTTAAACCGCAGTGTTATTCGTTAACCACTGTAGATATCGACAATTCCGAGGCCATACTTGTAATTCTGAAGTAATCCTGAGTTGTGATTCTGCCATACAGAAGTGGCTTCTTAAAAAGTAGTTGCCAGTCCCTTTAAACTGAAATGGGCCAATTTGTAGGCTTGTGCGAATAAGTATATTTTAGGTGCAATGTGAATTTGAAGTGAATAGCTGGTTAAATGAACTTCTTACCCTCACATCGATTCATCATTTCTTTCTTTTTTTTTTAAGTTTAAAAGCTTGTTATACTGGCTTATATACTCCAAGTTTACTAAACTTTAAAACATGATGTATTTTACAGGTTATCATTTGCATTCTACCAAAAGTCAAATCCTGCTTTTATTCAATGTTGCGTCCACTTTCCTTTGAACCAAAAAGAATGACATTTGCACCTTCCTTGTTTCAATTTTAAAATGTATTGTGCAGGTTAGTTGGGTCATGACAAATATGCTAATCTTTTTTTTATAATACGTGATATATACTATATTCACATTTGATACGATATTGTTCAACCAAATCGCTGTTCACTTCATATTTGCTTCGAACATAAAGTTTACTATGCGCACATGCCTAGTAGCGAGGCTTTGATTGTTGTCCATGGCTTACCCTTTGTGCCGGTCCTTGCAGTGTGCTTGACGGACTGCGTGCTGGCCTTCCACAAACACGGCATGCAGGGTCGGAGCTTCCTCAACAACGAGGTCGTCCAGGAGATCAGCGACTCCACGCGCACCTTCCGTGTCCTTGGATCGGACAGGTCAGTGCACGTTTCCATCACGCAGAGGTGGTTTACTAGTGTCAAATCTTGTACAGCTGGCTGGGTTCCACCTGGAAAGGCAGCCTGCTTCCCATGTGTATTCAGATTGTATTCTATGGGGCGAAAGGTTATTTCATGAAGTTTTCTTAACAGCAGCCATTGGCTCATTTTGGGCACTTGGCACTTGCCATTAAATGCCATCTTGGGCTTTTGTTTAACAAAAAAAAAAAAGAATAAGTCGTGTGTCTTATAGAGGCACTGAAACATGGCGCCATAGCACAGCTGCTTGATGCTCTTATTCAGGAAAGCTTTCTGTGCCACTATTTTAGTATAAAAACTCGTTAATTCGGCCCCTGTTAATTTGGAAATTCAGTCCGCTTGGATGTGCCGTCTGGTCCCGTCATACATGTACATAAGCTTATGGCACGAAACTTTTGTTAATACGGACAGATTTGGTCGTAATTCAGTTCGTTCGGACAGTTCACAGAACTCAGAGGCACACGTGGCATGTAAGATCGAGTGGCACTGGAGGTGTCCGAATTACAGCACCAGGGACAGCATCTCTGAGCAGCATGCGCCGATCTCAAAGGCCATGCATGCATAGGCTGCGATTGCCAAAAGGTTCGAAACACGTCAAGGCTGGCTGCCATGTTTATTTATTACAACTGTAGAAACTCATTAACTCGGCCATTTTCTCTCTCCCAGGCAAAGTACATGCATTGCTTGATGGCATCAAACTTCCCATTATTCAGTGATATTGGTCAATTTGGAGGATCCTTGGAACATGCTGAGTACGAAGTGCTGCAAATGTGTGACTTAAAAGAGCGAAAATTATGTTTGTATCCAGCAGAAACGAGGCGGTGTGGTTCGCGTTACCGTCGCCATTAGCACAAACCGTAAGGTAACGACAGAAAAGCCATGTCACTGCTGGATACTCTACCACCGTTTGTGACACCGTATTTGTCATAGGCCTTTCAAAAAGTGTGTTCACCATCCGCAATCACGTTGTTGGCAACCAAAATTTTGGTGGCTGCAGCAAACAAGTTTTATTTTTACTCTGTGCACGGGAACTGTGTGTGTGCTATCAATAACATGTTGAGGGTGACTGTGGTTTCATCCGCAACGGCTGCGACGAGCAGTTTTCATTTTCGGCACATGCCCTTCAGAACTAAGCGGTCTACACAATCATAGTGACTGTGCAGTTGCATAGTCACCATGATTCTGAATCGGCAAGCTAGCTTCCTTCCACGGTGGCTGCAACACAGTAGTTTGATCTTGATTTGGCACGTGCAGGCCACGGGCACTTTCAAAACTGCATGGACGCTTTGGTCACGTCACTAGCCGTAATAGTTTTTGGCTATGACTTATGCGGTGTGGCGCTCAGTAGTTTGTGTTTCGTTTCAACTCTGCGTGGGCTGGGCCTTCAGAACTTTGCGGACGTTGCCTATTGGTGTGTCATTAGTGGCCAGTTTCTTCCACAGCTGTTGCTGCACTCAGCAGCTTCATTTTGTCTTGCTGCAGTTCACATGCAACGCCGCAAAACTGAAACATGGTGAAGATGCTCAAGATTTGGGGAATTTCAGCCATGGTCCGCATGTTGGCATAAAACTCACCTGCTACATTATGATAGACGAGCGATCTGTTGCTGGCCACATTTCTGGTGTAAAAATTATCACCACCTGCGCATGCTGGTGTTAATGACAAGGGAGGGTGCTGAGTGTGATTCGGATGAATTAATGCACAGGGGTCTGCACCACTGACGCGTTGTGAAGTCACGGGCTGATAAGAATTGCAGCTTTTACACTGCTCCTATGCAAAATAATAGGATATTCATATTCATGCATAAAATATAAGTGCATTGGTAAAACAGACATCTGTTTACTGCTTTCCTGATACTCCCGATAATATGACATTTATAGTTAATTCGGGCATTTTTTGCGGTCCCATGACATCCAAATTAAAGACGTTTTACGGTATTCCAGATACTGACTGAAAAATGAGCAATTTCTTTATTATGGCTCACTCACCAACATATTATTCCAATTCGTTGGCACAAATGAACTCTCTTGTTTTAGCTTCACAATGGGACGTGCACTTTAATCTCACCGAAGCATTACGCAACGCCAAGATAAAGCTTGTCTGTTCAGCTGAGCTGATGCTTGGCCTTTTGTTTTACCAAAAACACGTATACAAGCTGAGCTTGTTGGCGTACGGAGCGGGTTAAGCCACAGTTGCCCACACACTTCCTTCAAGCTAGCTCTTCTATCTATTTATTTTTATATTTTCTTTTCGCAAGGCTCATGTAGGTTTTCAGTTTGTTTGTTGTGCATGTTTTTTATGTTCACCTTTTTTTTTCCCTTCCCGCATGTTCAGCGCAAAGTATTTTGGGTTCACGGCGGCTGACCCAACGTGCGAGCAGGCAGAAAGGTCAGTCCTTGTGCTCTTGCTTCGCAGATCTATTGTTTTTTTATTTATTTTCCTGTGCTTCTAGTTTCAGTGTTTAACATGTAGTACCACCTTTGAGTCCTGAAAAATGAAAGGTATGAAGAGAGCTAGGCAGATCTTGCGAGCGGTGGTACTTTTGCAGAGATATGTTTTGTTATTGTAAATGTACGTGATCCTGGGATTATCTTGTTACCTTAAGATGGAACACAGATTTGAATGAAACATTGATTTGTACTGTTTTAATATCAGTGTTGCCATGTGATCAAGAGCACTTGCCTGTTTCACTGTTTCGCTGAGATTGAGATAAATTGAGTGTAGTGATGGCATATATGCAGTGATGGAAGTGCTGCTCCAATTGCTCCAAACTGCTCCAAAAGAGAAATGCTGCTCCATGCTGCTCCAAACTGGGATTTTTGTTAGTAATTGCTCCGAACCTGCTCCGAAATGGCACTGAGAGAATGAGAATGACGAACTATTACTGTTTGACCAACTCATAAGTCCCAAAGAAACTCAAAAGAATCTGTATACTATCATTCCAGTATGCCACTAGTGTGCGGCATTATCGTCTCTTATCTCATTTATGCAACAAGAACTGGCATATAAAGCATATAGCTCATTTGGCTGTTCTTTTTTTTTTTTTTGCTAGATATGCAGGCTAGTGTGGTTAAATGTGAAAATGAGCAGGATTGCCGTTACCTCATACCGATTATCTACTGCTTATTTGGCAACAGTTATATGGGACTGTGGTTACTTCTAAACTGTGGCGCTTAGCTTTACTGGTTTGATTTGATTTCTGCCACAAATACTAGTATTTTAAATATATAGCTCATTTCACCGCACATTTTTGACAACCAGCCATCATTTTAATTATTTGCTTCTTGAAATATACATTGATTGTTGTCTGCGAAATATATTTCATAATAAATATTAATATTTACGAGTTGCTTCGGCAATGCTTTGAACTCCAATTGGTGTATGGAAAATTTTGTATGTGCTCCTAAAACACTTATGGCTGCTCCAGAGCGCTAATTTTCCTGCTCCAAAGTGTGCTCCAAAAAGTAAAAAGTCACTTCCATCACTGTATACGACTCTTTAAGCCTAAACTTGAAAGCAAATGATCTTGAAGTCTTGTTGTAAGGGACATTTTTCATGAGGTTGTTCAGGCAGTTGTTCTTGACGCCACTAACCTGCTGCTGCATCACTGCCTCAAACACATGGTCAGAGTGACATGTTGATATCAGTGCTTAACGAAAAAAACTTCAAGAAGCTCTAGACTTAAGAGTACATGACAGTAGGATCATTTGAAAAAGCTCAAAGTGAAGGGCATGCAAATTAATTTATCTTGCTATTGTTCCCATGTTAGTCTTGTTCCTGGTTTGTCAGGAAATAAAAAAGAATGCAAACTTGACAATGACAACTGTGCTAGAGGAACACTAGCAGACCCTGACAAAGCCAACTTCAAAGTCCTTTTTTTTTTCTTTAATGACACACTGTACTTATCGATTCTAACGCGGCCACAATTATGACGCGAGGGGTGACTTTTCATTGTGTCCATAAAGAAAAAAATAAAACAAAAATGAAAGAATTGTGTGCATCATTCCACTTTCTAGACAACTTGAATTTCGGTATTCGATTGTAATGTGAGGGTCGACTTCAGGTCGCAGAAATCTTAAAAAAAAAAAACTCTTGTTACATTCGAGTAAATATGGTACAAAGCACGTGAAAGTACCAAGTGCTGTGCTCAGTGATTCCTACCAGAAGATGAATTTCAGCAAAAAACAAAGCACTGGTGCATGTGTGATAAAGTTTTTAAGTTTTAAAGACAGCAGTGTAGGTTGTTTATCCCGTTGTTAGGAGCGTAGGGGGCATAAGCTCAGTGGGCGACATACACTCAAACCTCGATATAACGAACCCGGATATAACGAAATATCGCTTATAACGAAGTTAATGAAGAACAATCTTGTAATAGATACAGTGTTATGAATATATGTTTATAACGAATTTTCGGATATAACGAACCTATTTTCGTGTAAGATGCAACTTTGTTATAATGAGGTTTGAGTGTATCATCATGGTCCAGAGCACCAGACACTTCTCAGCGATAATCCGAGCAGGTTAATCTGGCATCGGCTGCAGTGTTTCAGGACAGCTCAAATGCAAACACAGAGGTGCACCAAGCTAGAATTACAAAAGAGGCCCTTGCTAAATTGGTTTGTGTCATGGATTATGCCGGAACATTGTCCACAATCAGGTGTATGGAATCAAGAGCGAGAGTCATGCATTCTTGTTTCACTCACTGGTCAGGCTCTAGCACCACATCAGTAAAGCCATCGAGTTCCCATGCTCATCTCAGTCTGTGCACTTAACCACTGGGTTATGACATTCACAGCTCTCCCCGCTTAGGTCTGTCCTGATTTGTAAATAAACAGTTGGTTTATTCATTCACATAGAGTACTTCTTAGATGTGCTAACTCAGAATATTTTAAGACTTTCTTTTGTGTCAATGTGTAATCTGTGGGTGGGCTTTATCATGTTTGAAAGTTATCCAGCATCCTTAGCCACTTTTTTCCTCTCGAGGTTATTCTTTCAGGCTTCCATTCTTTGTTTCGCTTTTGTAATCTGGAAGTTTTCTAGCATTACCGTTCGGCCACATGATCATTTGCTATTGCAACGTAATGTTTTTTTAATCACATGAAAGCTGCCTATGATAAGGCACTTCGTTGCAAAAGCCAATGCGGCGTCTTTCTCTGAGAGTCATTTTCCTGCTGGCTGTTTAGTTGGTTGACTTGGATTAGTATTGCACTGTGTGAGGATTAACGTGCCCGACGTGCATTTTCTCTTCGCAGGATCGTTGTGCTGGAGAGTAGAGCGAACGGACACACCCACCGGACCTTCCAACATCTACATCCTTGCCGGACACGAGAACAGTTACTAGAACAATGGCGGTTTGGCATCTGGTGTGCAACCTCCATGGGGCAGCCGAAGCAGTGAAACTACCGGTAGAGAAGTTCACTACAAGAAGGAAGCTCACTCAACTGCTTCTCGAGGCGCCGGTGTTGTTGCTGTGCTCCATCGCGGAGCTTCGCAAAGTGATACGTGAAAAGCCAGTCACTCCTTGTACTGGTCGAGAAGTTTGCGAACACCGTCGTAGCGTGAATCTTTCTAGCCTTCGGTTGCCACGCGCTCTGTGATTCGAGGAACTTCGCAAGGCGATGACGTGACAGACAGACGCATCAATTCCGAGACAGTGGGACGTTACTTCGAGTGACGCGTTTCGTGTGTTTTTGCTGTGTGTGCACACTGGTTTCAGTGAGAGGTACAGCGATGAATTTGCATTCAAACCCAAATGCGTTCGCACATGTTTGGGTGTGTCCGGACGAATTGTAAATGAAATGCCAGATGCGGGACCTGCACAGGTTTTTGATGCCCTAGCAACATTGGGCACGTTCATCGTTGCCAAGGCAGGCGCCCTGTAGTGTTCTCTACGTTCCAGCGTCCGCAAGATGATAGAGTCATCGGCGGTTTAGTTTCGACAGAAGTCCGTCGTCTGCCATCCGCCAGGTGTCACTGCTACTCAGATGCTGAGGTGGATTTGATTTCTTGTTGACTGCATTCTCTTCTCTTTGTATTTTAATTTCTCTTTACTCTATGACAATGAGCTGTACAGATGGAGTGATTGTTCCCAGTTCTTTCTCCAAGTCTTCTTTATTATTTTTTGTCTCGATCACTTCTTTGCCCATGTTCTGTTCCTGTCTACAGTAGCTCGGTATTTATTCGTGTACATATATTGAAGCCTACGCTTCTTTTTGTATAGACAAATGAAATTGCTCTCTGCGGAAGTGGTGGACGGATGTGAGGGCATGCTTGTTGTCATAGGGGTGTTAAGTGACTCGAAAGGGTTTTTTTTCCCACTAGAGCTGCTTTTGTTTTAGGATTTTTCGCGTCAACAAGCTGTCTGTATACAGCGTTGCACAAAGGGGCATGTGCTTCAGCTACTATTTTCTATGATTATGGCTTAAACAGTTTTGTGTGGTGCTTTTCAGCGACAGTGTGCAGAAACTGTATAGAAGGACTTTTAACCTTGTGAGTCATGAGCAAAGGAATAGTGGAAAGTCATTTTAGACACTGATGGTAGTTTTAGATGCCGTGTGAAATAGTGTGTGCGTAAGTCAACATTAGCAAATATAACGTCCAAGCTAGAAGCCTTTCTTTTTTTCGCACAGTATGGTCATAGCACTGTTTCCCTAGGTCTTGCAGGTAGATCTTAAGTTGGTTTTATTGAAATATACAGGTCTTCTTTTGAATTGTATTGAGGTAGCATGGCTGTATTGGCTTGCGTAGATAACGTACATTGTTTGATCAAATGGTGAGTCACTGATCCACCATTGAGCCATAAGCAGGGAAAACCAGATTAGAATCCGAGTGGAGCTCTTATAATAAGGTAACCATTACTCGATGCCAGATTGCTTGAAGAGAAAGTACTGGGTCAGCCTTGTCACATTTTTAGAATTTCCAAATGCAATTCGAGGACCTCGTAAGCAGGGTACTGTAAAAAAAGACTTAAAATGGCTGTGTAAAGTGTCTTTTTGGGATTCGCAAGGCTTTACGACTTGTAAACTACAAGACATTGGCCCAGTTCTGTCTTGCGATATTTTATAGTCCGACATAACGTCGACACACACGGACACTCATCACAGCGACATTGTACTAGCAAATGCGCGGTGCTCTATAGTTCAACGCGAGGCGGGACGGATGCATCAGGCCTCTGTCGGTGCGCTTCGGTGGCAGCCGGCACGAGATGCGACATGCTGCATTCCGCGCCAACGTCGTTACCCAGACATTCGTTACCCGCATCCGCCTCTTTTCCTGACGAAGGGACACCGGGCGCGCTCAAGTGCGCATGCGCCAAGGCGACGTGGCACACCGCGCTGGTGGGAGTATAGAGTGCTAGGTTTTCACGTCAACGTAATGTGGCAAACCTGGCATCGCCATCTTCCGCCGCCGCTGGCTGAAGCAAATGCTGCGCCGAACTATAAAGGGCCCTTTAGGAATGCTCTGGCTTAGTTCCTAATTGTTTATATTGAAAATGGCCATGTATGAAATGACGAAAACAGTGACGTAAAAAATATTCCTCAGTCTCTTATTCTTGTAGCATTCTGCTGTTTCAAAATCTTATTTTTTTTTCGTGTTACTGTGGTATTTTTTTCTGTTACTGATAAAAGTTGAGAGGTCGAGAGAAATGGTGAGCGCTATGCACCTTAACTTGCCTTTCTTGCTTTTCCACAGCAATGGTCGAGCTTTCCCCAAGAGCTTTATTCAGATGTTATTATAACACCGTGTCGTGCTTTACCAAAATAAGAGGCCAGATACGGAATGCCGTGTAGAAAGCAGATTGAATGTTTCGAAACAAGGCTTCACACAAGCTTTCAGCAGGTTTCCAAAAATTGTCGAGAGTCACCACTCGAGTGGAGCGTTCCATCTGATAACTCTTTGCAATGTGTCCCTGTTTTACATTGTACTGGAAAAATCAGCGGGATAATGAAGCCTTGACGATTCCCAATTTCTCAGCAATCTGACCGTGAAGACCGTAACTGCGAGGGTACTATGCAGGTGCTTGCAGGTGTAGGGTAAGACAAGGATTCTACGATGCACGCTTTGCCCTCCAGGAAACCTAAAACTCTTCATGGTTGTTGAATTTTGCAACACTGCAATCAGCGGTACTGATGTGCAAGTGAAATCGACGTGTGCTGCCTTCGGAAAGCACACTCGTGGTGGAGTGAGGAAGACTTAATCGATAAAAACTGAGACGATCGCTTTGAAGAAATATATGTGTCCAGATGCAGCATTTGTCCCACGTTTGTCTGTGTGATGGTCCCCATTTGTGCTAGCCGGGTCTTTCCTAGACTTAAACCAATTTGTGCTAAAACAAGCTTCTTTAGCTTCTTGCAGTTATTTATACACAAATTCAGAATAATTTGTACAAAGTAAGGACGATCCATATGCATTCCAATAATTGCATATGTTGTCCGTAGGATTGTACTGGAAATTGAATGGAATCTATATGGCATCCATATAGACTTTGTAAAATTATGTGGAAGTCGTATATGATTATTGATGGGTCAATTTGTGAAAAATACTTGATTCAACAAAAGTGAACAATATTTTGATTGAACAGCTCGGGGCCACAATCAGACCTAAGAAATACCACGTGGTTCACAAGCAATGTAAGACTACTTCACCTTCGTTTTTAAGCCCCCCCGTCTCTTATCAGGATTTAGTTGTTGCAGGCAAGCTGTCTACTTTGAAACAGTGTTCGTATTCGAATTGTCTATTGCCGTGAGTACCACAGCTGCTTGTCTGGATAGAATGTAGTCGGACCTATGATTCAGTGTACATTGCGGTGGATTGGACTACGCTTGATTTCAATCGTGGGCTATTCATGAATAGACTGTCACATGCGCCTCGCCTTGAAAGTACAACTTTGTGCTTAAGACTGTGTTGAAATGCAGTAGGGTCACTGAGTGAATTCATCCGGCTGATAAGGAATGTTCCTCGCGCTGCGATGAAAAATTTTGTTTGTGAGGCTCTTGTTGTTTGAAAAAGATAGCTGAATGGGTCTATGAGAATCGGACAGGGTGCAGGCCTACCTGTACTGTCAGTGAAGGCCAGTGCCTTTTGTATTGTCGACCATAACTGCGAGCCACACGAGCTTTCAGCACACAACCAGGTGCGTACATTGTCAAACTGCTCTCCCCAGGTCTAATGAGTGAGTCTTGCAAAACAGCATCCACGCTAGATTTTGCCATAAACTTGGAACGGCAGAGAGGTGCAGAAGTTACAGAGTCCAGAATAGATTTACGGTAATGTTGTGTGGATGTAAACTTTAGAAAATTTAGAACCTTGCCTAATTCTAAAAGAGATAATAAAAATCTGCTTTTGCAGAACTCAAACAAAGATTTTGGGTGGGGAGCTGCTTTGGACAGTGTACATACCTGATAAAAAAATTTTTTTCCATGAGAAGTCACTCCTCATACAAATATACAAATAAAACTACAAGAGCATACAAATAAAGCATAAGATAAGGATCTATTTTCAATGGCCAATAGAATCTATTTAGATAGCGTACAGAGGCTTCAAGCTTTTCAGCTAGACTGTTTGAGTGAGGCAGTAAAGTAGATATGACCTCGGAGATTTTTAAGTGTGCATCATTGCGAATGTGTCAATACAAGATGCTGGCATCATTGCTGGCTTTTCAAAACGTGCATCAGGTATTAATTTCTGACGGACATTTGAGAACTGGGCTATTTATGGGGAAGTGGCGTTTCTTGGGGATGTTTGTTAGCTTGTGTAATACTCCTTTTGTTCCTTATGTTTCCCAAGGCTACTTTTTTCCACTCATGTTCATTTCTATTTGCAGAAGCTTTCAAATTTAACGACAACCATAGGTTAGACTAGTCGGCATTCATTCTTTGTTCTTGTACCGAGTGCAGACCAGTGGGCGTACAGTCAGTGTAAATAAATGAACAAAGTTTTCCTAGAGTAGATTAGCCTAACGGCAGGCTTTCCATGTGGCAGCTGTATCCACAGCCCTAGCTGTAGCCATAACAGCCTGCATTCCATGTAACCGCATCCCCGTGATGCCACTGTGCACAAAGCCATCTGCGTAAGTCAACAAATTGTGGGTCTTCATGTGGCGCATACATTTGCAGTTTCTTTCGTTTGCTCGTGTTACTCTACTGCAAGCATTTTAAAACATCTTAGCTGTGCCAGTACGTCTTAAATCTTGTTTAAAATGAAACTGCAGTTGACATTGTGCAGACTACTAACTGACGCTCTTGTAGGAGCTGCTTTTCACTTCACATTTTCACATCAAATTCGAAGAAAGTTATGTTGAAAAAAAGAGCAAATAACTGGACAGTTTATATTTTTTTCATTGGTTGCATACTTGCCTTCCTACTCATTCATGCTAGGCATTATTGGTTGTCGTCCTGTAGTGCAGTCTGCAAACAAGGAACTGAAGCACTGATCAATGTGTGCTCCCTTGCAGCGCTGCTGAAAAATGTTGCAACTCATCCACTGGTTAGCGATAGCTGTTACGATGGTGTACATAATGTAACAAACTGCCCACCTTTTAGGATCAAATGAAATCCTGGTTGTTTATGGTCATGCCCACATTTTTGTATTCACATACCCGTTACAGCAAGCACGCAAGTGCAGGAATGTTTTTCTGAGCATGTGTGTTTTCCACCGACTTGAAAGTGCTTCAGTTAGCTGTGGCTGCTCAAACTGAAGCAGCTTGGATTTGAAATGTGTTGACTGTACAACAGTGTTGTAAAGAAGCGGGAAAAGCAAGCCTTGTTGTATGGTTTGAGGTAGTTGGGTTGTTGATCTTTGTTATAGACTTGCCTCCTGAAAAAGCCTGTTAAGTGTTACAGTTTTCAAAAAAGGGCAAGGCTAAAAGACAGTTGGTCCTTGGCTAACTTGTATTGGTGGCAGCATTGTGTAGGTGTGTTAGCATTAAGATATGTGAAGGGCCATTTAATCAGTGGTGGGCATCACGTAAGCACACTATTGCTTTTACTGCTTGTATCTTGGTTGCAGTATGCAAGCTATTACTAGAGGAAAGGATTTGAACACGCAGTCGTCTTTTGTGGAGCTGATTGGGTGGTGCTATCACCTTTGTCAGTGACTTGTTTGTGCATCTTTGTGCAAGATTTTGCATTGCCTAATATCAGTGCATTTTGACCCATTCTCACCCTTATGCTAGGGATGCCTTCCTTACTTGACATTCACTGACTTAAGTGCGTATCTACTATGAGCTTCTCTGCTTTGGCTCAGATTTGGGATGTTCGGGAACTGGCGAGTGCTCGGAAAAGCTGCTTATGTGAAATTCTTGCATAGTTTTTCTTTTACTCTGCTCAAGTTTCTGAGTTTGTTACTGTTTCTCGAAACTTTTGTCTATCATCGTGACATTCTGCACACTGTGCAAAAATATATGTGATACAGATTGGACCAAAATTCTGTTTGCACTTTGGCTGACGCCACTGTACATCTTTGCTTTGTATACGTTTGGAGTTTTCATAGTGTATCTTCAGTGGAAGTCACCACATTTTATTTTACGTAGCGCTTTGTGTGTCGTATCGAAAATTGACCGTTGAATTGCCATTCTAAGCGCACTCTCATTTAGATAAAAGCGGTCGCCAAGTTGAAGCAGTCAAACAGGCCAGCGGAGACATTCGCGGTTTTGTGACATACGTTGGGGCTGTGATGCCTGTGTAGTTATACTCTCGGTATTCAAACTGTTTTTCCCTGTGTGTGTGTGTGTAGGCACATTAGTCCTTGTAATGGTTTTGACAAATCTGAAACCTCCTGTAGGCTTCCTTCATGGTTGCTGCGCATGAATCTGTATTATATATATATGTATGTATGTATACGAGTGTGTACACAATTTTGCTAGCTGTGATGTTAGGATTGCCACATTTACGTTTGTGCTTTTTATTTTCGTAGACTCCGCCTGTTTCTTTTTGTTTTTTTTTTCAATGCCCAGTGGAGGTGCGAGGAGTATAAGAGTGGTGTAATAAATGAGAGTTGAATGCAAGCCTGAAGTTGAGCGTCATGTCTTTCTTTTATACCTCTTTTACTCCTGTTGTGCTGTAATATGTTATTCCTGATTCTGACCAAAAATAGCCGAATTTCTTTATTATGAACCCCTCTTGCTAGCACAATTTCACACTTTGCAAAATGGTGAGTGGTCCCTAGCGCACACTTTGCAACTTCTGTAAGCTGGCTTTCATGCAACAATATTTTCCATGTGATACCTCTCGTTCCCAGACTGCCTTTCTCGCTGTATGCACATTCACCCCTCCATCTTCCATCAAAGGGGTGCGAGCATAGGCGTGCGCACGAGGGGGGGCAGAGGGGGCGGCCGCCCCCCTAGTCACCTGAGAGAGGGGGGGCGCAAATTCTGCCCCATACATTGACTTAATAGGGGGGGGGGGGCGCTGCGATGAACCTTCGCCCCCCCCCCCTGCCCCCCCTGAAGGGGAACCCTGCGCACGCCTATGGGTGCGAGGCCTGCAGGGCCCTTTAGAAAAAATTGGCCAGGCTTGCACTAAGCCGCACAAGGCTTGAAACAGTGAAATTGGACGATTCTGAACACTAATCTGGTTGCTTCTAGGCCTTAGCTTGGTGATGATTCCATGTTGCTTCTGGGTTGTTGCTAGGCTTTAGCTAGGCGATGCTTTGTTGTTTCTATTTTGATTCTCAGTGCAGGGAGGTTTGAGTTGAAGCACAGACTGTCACAGACATGACACGGGCATGCCGTTGTTGGCATAGGCCTTCCATTGCTTCGGGGTCTTCTCGCAGCCGCCGTTGCCTTTCCCATTCCCTAGTATCTCATGCTGTACGTACTCGGGGTCTTCGGCTTGCTGCCGTCTCTTCGCAGCCATTTGTTGGGCTAACTGTTGTCTTCATTTTTAGTGGACCGGTACCGAGTAGTGGGATTTGCCCAATATCTGTGGCCCGTTTATGATGGCAGTTTTCTGGATCGACTCGCAAGGCTCCGTGACAGCCACAAGATTAAAGAGGCCCCACTTAGATGCCTCCAGAACGCCCGCTGATAAAGCGGAGGCAGCTCTACCGCTTCCTTCCGCTCTAATACCCTCTCTCTTTCCACCGCAGCGCCTTCTGCGCATTACAAACGTGGAATAAACGTTAGTAATGTTACAACTACTTCCCTGTTACAACTACTGCGGGAGAGTGTCACGCTTAAAACTAAGCTCTATGGCGGACAGAGAGAAAGGAAGAAATGAAAAAAAAGGAAAGGCAGGGATTAGTGGTGAATAGGAAAAAAACCGGCAGATCCCACGCACTGTGGGATCGATGTAATGCGAAGCAGCCAGCAAGGGGCAAATCATGCTGTACAAAATATGTATGTCATGATTTACATGTTAGAACCTGTCATTTATGTTCGTCATACAGTCACGTCGCGCAATACCAGTTTTGGTGTATACCAAGCTAGCGAACTGGACGCAACCGCACAATGCGCGTGGCATGTAAATGGCGTTGTAGATGACATGCATGCCAAGATTTTCATGTTACCACTTGCCACTTATGTTCGTTATACAGTCACGTCCTGCAATACCAATTTTGGTGTATATCAAGCTAGTGAAACGACCGCGAGCGCGCCATGTGCGTGACATGCAAGTCCTGTTGCACATAACATGTCATGATTTCCATATTACCACTTGTCATTTATGTTCGTCATACAGTCACATCACTCAATACCAAATTTGGTGTATATCAAGCTAGCAAAACGGCTGTCCGCCGCGGTGGTACACCGGTTAGGGTGCTCGCTGCTGACCCGAAGGTCGCGGGTTCGATCCCGGCCGCGGCGGTCGCATTTCGATGGAGGCGAAATGGTAGAGGCCCGTGTACTGTGCGATGTCAGTGCACGTTAAAGAACACCAGATGGTCGAAATTTCCGGAGCCCTCCACTACGGCGTCTCTCATAATCATATCGTGGTTTTGGGACGTTAAACCCCAGATATTATTATTATTAGCAAAACGGCCGCGAGCGTGCCACGAGCATGGTATGCAAGTCATGTCGCACATGACATGTCATGATTTCCGCATTACCACTTGTCATTTATGTTCGTCATACAGTCGCGTCACGGAATACGAACTTTGGTGTATATCAAGCTAGCGAAACGGCCACGAGAGTGCCATGAGCATGGCATGCAAGTCATGTCGCCATGACATGTCATGATTTCTATATGACCACTTGGCATTTATGTTCTTCATACAGTCACGTCACTCAATACCAAGTTTGGTGTATATCAAGCTAACGAAACGGCCGCGAGCGCGCTATGAGCGTGGCATGGAAGTCATGTCGCACATGACATATGATTTCCATATTGCCACTTGTCATTTATGTTCGTGATACAGTCACGTCATGCGATACCAAATTTGGTGTATATCAAGCTAGCGAAACGGCCACGAGAGTGCCATGAGCGTGGCATGCAAGTCATGTCGCACATGACAAGTCATGATTTCCATATTACCACTTGTCATTTATGTTCGTCTTACAGTCATGTCACTCAGTACCAAATTTGGTGTATCTCAAGGTAACGAAACGGCCGCGCGCGCGAAATGAGCGTGGCATGCAAGTCATGTTGCACATGACGTGTCATGATTTCTATATGACCACTTGGCATTTGTGTTCGTCATGCAGTCGCGTCACGGAATACCAAATTTGGTGTATATCAAGCCAGCGAAACGGCCGTCAGCGCACTATGAGTGTGGCATGTAAATCATGTTGTACATGACATGCACGTCATGATTTGCATATTACCATCTGTCATTACCATCGGTCATGCAGAAATGTAGTACAATAAGGCCGTCAACCACCATTACAGTCACAAGAGTCATGTCCGAGAGCACAGAGTGTGGGTGCAAGCGAAGAATAACGCGCACTACCGGTGGTGTCTGTCGCCCATGTCGACTCCATTCCTTGATCTTGCTGCATTTGCTTGTGGGAGCTTTGTCCGTCCCGCGTCGCGTGTCCCACAGCCCCTCTCCTACGCCCCCCGCCCTTTCTCTCCTCTAGGAATCCTCTACTCTACGGAGCGGCGCCCGCGTCCCGTTGACTTCATTCCTTGATCTTGATTGCATGTGCTTGCGGGGGCTTTCTCCGTCCCGCGTCCCACAGCGCATGCGCGTCTCCTTCCCCTCTCCTACGCTCCCCCCTTTTCTCTCCTATAGGAATGCTCTCTTCTACGGACCGGCATGCGCGTCCCCTCTCTCTCCTCTCCTACGGTCCCCCCCCCGTACTCTCCTCTAGGAATTCTCTACTCTACGGAGCGGCGCGCACGACAGGCGGTGCGACAGCTGCATACTCCGCTGGGGGGCACCACGGTAGTTCCGCGGTATCGTTATCTCTCCTGTGCAGCGCCGCGATGAGCGCCCGGGCCGCTGCCGCGAATCGGGAGCGGCAACGTTTCTCCCGCTCAAGCTAGCCATCTCCCCACTGCTTCGCATCCACACATTATTATTATTAACAAAAAATTGGAGGCCGCTTGAGCTTCTCCTTCAAGAGTAGAACGCCAGAAGTACGCATTGCTGGGCGAGTTGGTAACGGATCTTAGCACGGTGGTGCGCGAAAAAACGAAACACTCAGAAAGGTACACGAAACACAGCGCAAAGTGTTCGTGTACCTTGCTGAGTGTTTCGTTTTTTCGCGCACCACCGTGCTGAGTCGAACGCCATAGCGCAATTCGGCCTCGTGCGCATTGCCTTCTTAAATGCTACCCTAGCTTCGGTTCTATTGCGCCGTAAAGAAACGAACGACTGTGCGCGTAACATTGGCCGTTTCAAGCTATCCTAGAATGCCTACTGCAGGCACAGTTGTTAAGTGACCACTACGCAACAATTATTCCTTTTGAGAATCAGCGAAGGGCCCACTACGCGTCCGTAAGGCAACACGCGAACCTACGCAGCTGTTCACTTTGTTGATGTTTTTGCTGATGGTGATTATTAAATATGTCAGAGCGCTTTAATTGTAATGGGTGCGCCTTTATAACACCCACTCGTCGCGCCATTCACTTGTTTTGACGCCTGGCGTGATTCTACGCTTCTGCCACGCAATATTACAAGCGTTAAGGAGACTCCTTCCACTACATAAAAATATAGTTTTTAGGGGTGAAGCTCCTAAGGGTGTGGGTCTGTCCCTCCTCTGTAGTTGTCGTAGTAGTAGTAGGTAGGTAGATAGCCACGTATAGTGGAATGTACCCACTCCACGTGATAAAGATGACGATGACGCAGTATAGTGGAATGTACCCACTACACGTGATAACGATGAAGTATAAGCGCGTTCCAGTATAGTGGAATGGACCCACTACACGTGATAAAGATGACGATGACATCATTCACGTCGTGGATATGGCGTGATTTTAGGGGCGAAGCTCCTTAGGGTGTGGGTCTGTCCCTCCTCTGTAGTAGTAGTAGTAGTAGTAGTAGTAGTAGTAGTAGTAGTAGTAGTAGTAGTAGGTAGGTAGGTAGGTAGCCACGTGTAGTGGAATGTACCCACTAAACGTGATAAAGATGACGATGACGCAGTATAGTGGAATGTACCCACTACACGTGATAACGATGAAGTATAAGCGGGTTCCAGTATAGTGGAATGTACCCACTACACGTGATAAAGATGACGATGACGCAGTATAGTGGAATGTAGCCAGTACACGTGATAAAGATGACGATGACGCAGTATAGTGGAATGTACCCACTGGTACATTCCACTATACTGCGATGACATCATTCACGTCGAGAACCCCTCTGCTTTTTTTTTTTTTTTTTGCATAGGGCTGTGAACTAGTCAAGCTGTTTTAAAACACAGCTTTTTTTCACAGTCCTTTCTTTCTGTACGACAGAATGAAAAATAATCTTGAACTTGAACTTGAACACGTGATAACGATGACGATGACGCTGATGACCATGAAGTATAAGCGCGTTATAGGCCACTCATTCTCTTTCTGCCATGGATGAAAACGATCGAGCTTCGCCCACTCATCATCATTCACTTTGTGGATATGGCGTGGTTTTTTTTTTTTCTTCTAAGAAGTTTGGAGAATTGGCGTAGCTCTGTGGTAGAGGATCTGCTTGCCACGCAGACGGCCTGGGTTTGATCCTCACAGGGACCCGAAATTTCTTACTACTTATCTTTATTTGCATCTTTCTCGATTTTTCGGTCACGGACAATATTTTTCGCTCACAACCAACGACGCCGTCACCGACTAAACCGACACCGCAATTTCTGCGAACGAGCTCTTTTATCGCGTTAATAATAGTAACAATAATAACCACAGTGCTTAAGATAATAATCATTGGTGGGGTTTTACGTCCTAAAACGACGATATGACTATGAGAGACGCCGGCATTGCTCACATGCTGTTCGGCATAAAGCTTCCGCCATCCCTTTTTCGGCACTGCGAAGCATAGAATGTTGCGGGGTCAGATTTCCCTCTTGGAAATTTTAAAACATTGCTCTCATAGGCAAGAGTCAGTACCGCGTGCCTGTGTGTATAAAGGTCCCGCACCGGCGAAAAGTTGCCCGAATGTTCTATGCGCGAGCCGCTGTTCGTTACCCTTAATTCGCCAATACAGAGCATTGGAGACGCAACTTCATGGCATACTGTGCGAGCTGACTGCAGTTGTACCAATTCACGCACGCGTACAGCCGCCCTCAAGCTTTTGTTTGGCACCAGTTTTGCTATCAGGGCTAAATAAACAAACCAACAGGACAACGGCATTGTGAAGCTGCGATGTACTCGGTCGCGAAATGCGGAGTAAAAGCTCCGAAGCTATGGAACTGGACCAATGTACACATTTGGGCTAGTTGGTACCCTGAGTTTGTGGCGTTGTTTGAAGCTAACCCCTCTGCCGTGAAATGAATGAATAAACTTTATTACAAAGTGAAACTCCGTGGTTAATCCTGGGTGGAGCCCTCTTGTAGAGCCCCACTGGCCGCGGCGGCTCGCCAGGCCTGGTCCAGGGTCACCAGTTGGCTCCCCAGTGCCAGCTCGGAAAGCAGTGCCTCCCAAGACCACGTTGTGAGTGTGTGTCGTGAACGCACCATACTGCATAGGCTGTGAAAAGTTTCTGCCTGTGTATGCTGAAAAAAAAAAGGGGTGGGGGGGGTGGGGGGGTGCTCTCTTTTTCCTGGTACGGCATGTTTCAAAAACACAAGTCTCGTTCAGCAATCATACCTTTTACGCCAGTCAAGAATGACTTTGTATTGCACAAAATGGGAAAAACTTTTTTTTTTTCATGTAAAGTTTACAACCTCATAAGCGGGCATGAGGGTAGCAAAAGGCAGTGCCATTATTTGGTGAAAAACCCCTATTGGCACTAGTTCAGCTCGAGTGAGCATCTTGTAAAGAACTCTCAAGAGACTGAAAGAACTCACGATATCTCTAATTCTACAGACTGGAAGCTAATGACGTACAGACATAGATTGCGGTAGCTGGTCATTGATCAAAAAACGTGCACTTCTCTCGCGGATTCATTTGCGCTTTCTCGGGACAGTGAAATGCCTCCGCAAATCGTTTCGAGTTTTTGAGCGGCACGTTGCACTCGTCGCCCATTGTCTGCGGCCGCTTCGAGCACACGGCGTAGCAGTACGTGAGGAAGAACACTTGTTTGTCCGTGAACGTCTCCAAGTGTTTCACCCTGTAGTCCTCTAAAGCGAGGTAGTCCGACGTGACTGCTGTCATGAAGCTCTGGTAGGCAATCTCTAGACCGACGACTGCCGGAAAGAGGCGCATCGGGCGCCACTCTCCGCCGTACGACGTCGCCCGGACGTTGCAGGCGACCTTCTCGGCGTGCACTGCGGCCGCGTTGGGACTCAGCCAGACGCCGCTCTGACCCATGTGGTCAACCGTCACGCCGATGTCGTCGAAGGACTTGACCATCTGGCGAGCGGCGAACGATCCCAGGCCGCCGTAGACGATCGCGAGCGTGGCGTTCTGGAAGTACAATGGAGGGTACAGGTCGATGAAAGCGAGCTTCATCATGTTCGGAAGGTACAAGTACATCTCGCGCCCAAAACGGGCGTAGACGCGGATGCTGTAAACGTCGGCGAAGTGCTCGTGGTTGCGGAGTCCGCGATATACCTCGGATGCCCTCACCAGGTTCGTAACAAACGTATTCCCGACCATGCTGGGGAACACGCTGTACAGCTCATCGCGTTTTTTCCTATCGAAAAAGCTGTCATTCGGCATCACTACTTCGATCAAGTTTCCCAGCTTGCGGTACGCCATGCGCTTGCTATCGTCGTCCATCCAGGTCAGATTCTTCAGCATGTGTTTGATGTTCTCGTTGATTCTGTATAAGAAGCTCGCGCTGTGGAGGCGGTTTTCACTCGCACCGTAGCGTAGGCTGATGGTGTTGGACAGGCCTAGTAGTCCTAGACGCGAATCAACGTATTCCATGCAGCCGCGACGACGCAACTTGGTAAGTATTTCAGGCTTGCCGTGGAACCTAATGGATGGCTCGCCGTACACGGCCCACATGTGCGTCTGGATGAACATCCACGAGAGTCCGATGATTAGCTGGTCGTGGTTGAATTCGCTCATCAACTTGTCTATACTTCGGAAAATAAGCATGTCCTCTGTGATCACCGTGCTATTAGCAGTCCACGAGAACTGTTTGTCATGCTTGGCAAGAAAGCGTAGCCAGAGGGCCGCCGATACCATTTTTGTGCGGCTGTCCAAGTCGCTCAACTTGAACCATCTTTGACGTGGGGCGTCGTACAGGAACGCCACTTTGGCGAGCAGTATCGCCCTCTCCATCTTAAGCAGTTCGGCGGCTTGTACGTCGACCTTTTGTTCGCTCACTCCGAGTATCTCGTAATACTTCTTCACGTAATCCTCGTACTCGTACAGTACCCACGTGCGCTGCGCGCTTTGCTCCCAGGCGGTGTCCAGCCGGCCACGCGAAAACAGTAACGCCGTGGACTCGCGCACTGCCACGGCACTCAAATCGAAAAGGAAGTTCATTTCCCAGTTGATCGCCAGGTCTACCATGACTTCCACAGGGTGAACGGAGCCGTTAGGTTTTTGCTCTGGCCAAACTAGGCCGACGGACCTACGGAGATCGGCGAATTCCTGCAGGTTTTCCTTCCTCTGTGCACCCGCCGTGATGCAGCTGTGAAAGAACTGCGTCGCCTTGTTGTCCTGGCTCCTGTCGCCCTTCCATCTCGGCGATAGCCACATCAGCGGCGATGGCCATCATGTGCGCCTCGGTCGACTCTTGGCGATTTGGGTCATCCCCAGCCTCCGCACACGAAGCTGTGGAAGTCGCTGCAAGGGTCGGCCGTAGGGTTGATGGCGGCGCGGAGCTCCAGGCCGAATTTGGCGCAATCCTCCGTGGTACAGAATGCTGTAGGGGGCGGAAGTTTCAGCATAGAAAAGTACTTGACGAGCGCCGCACCGATGGCAAGTACAGCGGCGCCCAGCAGCAGCACTTTGCAGAACTTGCCCGTTTTTCCTTTGCCGTACTGCAAGAGAAAAATTTCGACACCTTCCTCAGGCCAATGACTACGAATTACTTACAGATGCATTACAAAGGCTCCGTTATACTTTCCCTGCATTTATAATTATAGCATTGATTTTCGAAAAATTTTCTGCAATTGTTGCACATAAGCCGAAAAAAAATTTATCGGACCCTTAAACGGGTTTGACTGCTTCTTTACTACTCAGCGATCTCGGGTGTCGCGATGAATGTGCATTGCGTGCTCCAACTTTCGAGTTTTCCATGTTATGTGATCTGGTGTCTCTGTATAATTTCGAAAGCTTCACTGCAAGTTGCTTGTGTCTCGACCCGCATCCAGTGTTCAGCTGAGATTACATCGATAGATTGGCCACTTATTGTCATTAAAACAGCAATAAAATCTTATTTATACTGTGTACTACGAGCCGCCATAGTGCGCATTATGTTACCTTCTGTCCTATGTTGAACACCCTTCGGGTCGGCCGCCGTAGAGACCATTTGGACACTGTAGGCACAGTCACCGACTCTGGAGGGTGAGCAGCAACCTGCGAAGTTAAGCAGCGTCAAGGATTCGCCGCTACTGCGCAGCAGCAGAACTTCCGTCCGAGCTGAAACGTCGCGATGACGTTACACCACAGCCGTAAATATTGAATTAACGAGAAAAGTTCTGCATGGTGGGGCACAAGTGTAACCATTTTGCCCGTGTCACTGGTTGGCGCATGTCACTGCAGAAGAGTTTCCTATAAATACACTAGAGGGAACTCTGGCGCTAGCGTCTATGGGAGCTACCACGCACGGCCCCTCAGTCAGCATGGGAATGATAGGTAGTACACGGATTTGTCTAAGCTTCGTTCTTTCAGCTCCGTTTGGCTCCGTGTAGCCTGCATCCGCTTTGTCGAAAGACGAAGTTCAGCAAACGTTCAGCAGTTCCACTTCACCTACTCGACCTTCTTAGGCTCGGTAATTCAAATCAGCGCACGAAGTTCACAATGACCCATTCTTTTATCCGAAACAAACGCCGAAGCACAACAGTAAACAAAGCTAAAAGTGCGTTCGAAGCCGCAAGCACGAAGACTAGGCACATCTGTACTACCCATCACAACGATCGCAGCGTCAGAGTTTTTTTAGTTAATATTGGGAAACTATGTGTCACTGGGAGGCCAGTCACTACACCATGCCGCTTCGCGTTCCTCACTATTTTGCCATAATCACTACTATCAGAACCACAGTCGATAGCGACGCGGCGCTCAAGCAGTTAGGTCATATATAGGATATGTTTACTCAGCCGTAAATTTCTCTACTGCGCTTTTCAGGCTACAGAAACGTGCTAGGTGGTTATCTTAAGTCGCTATAAAAGCATTTTATTTCAGCGTCTGAAATGTATTTAACAAGAGCGACTTCACGCATTTGTCATTTTGACAATGTGCCCCTATAACTTCTAATGTCAACATCAGAACAACATCATGTTGACAGATTTTCAATATTTTTAATACAGTACACATCAAACCAGTTTACACCCTTATGGGGATTTACCGGGTGTATACCCTTACACCTTAGAAAAAAGTCAAAACACCCATATCATGGGGTGTTGCCCTAAGCCCCCCTCATCAAGGGTTGTTGCCAATGGCCTAAACGACCTTATCACTGCAAAACCGTGAAAAATGCAGCGTACCAGTCACGGAACATGCAAATGCAGATGATATTAGTCCATCTACATACGTGGCCAACCGTACACACAACATAGGATATTGTAAAATACCCCTATGGACGGAGCGCTCGCGCAACACAACCGTACACCGAGCATCTGGTATATACAATGAAACCTGGGTGATACGATCACAGCTCATACGAAGTTCGGGGTGACACGAATTTTTCTTTGGTCCCGACAAAGGCCCATTGGCCTGCAATGTAATGGGGTACGGTTGTTGCGAACCGATTTTCAACCCACGACGTTTGATACGAACGTACGCTACAAAGAGGTGCTGTCCGCGCTGTCGCGGAAGATGCGCCAAGCACGTGTGAGCACAGGAACGCAAGCGCGGGCATGCACGCCGCAACGCCAAACCGTCAGAATGACGGTGTAAGAAAAATACGGTCAGAATAAACCTTCAGAGACGCGTCAAAGCCTCCGAGATTTGGTGAGCGAATCCTTGAGGCTCTAATGCGCCTCCGTGTGCCTTCGCGTTTAGATTGCAGAGGGCCTTGGCGCCATGATTTTTTATTGCGATAGCAATTATATGGACAGTCTCGGCTGATTTTCGCCGTCGCCGTCGCCGTCTGCATGTCGACGCCGTCATTCCAGACCACCTTACGGGGGTTTGAACCAGCGACCCCTCGCTCCGCAGCCTGCTAGCCAACACAGCCACAGGTCATGCTCGTGCCAGCGATATAACGGCGAGCTATTCATATGTACCATTTGCCGCTCGCGGTACGCAGATCTCGCAACAGCTTGAGCGTGTTTTCTATCCACGACGCTTTTACAGTTTCTTTCAAATTGAAAATTGCCCTTGAGATGCGCACGAAAACGTGGCTCCCTTCTGTACCACTCATGATGTAGAATGAAACAAAAGAACACCGGGCACGCGTCAGACGCCACCGCGTGGCAGGAGACGCAGAGGGGTCATTCCGCGTGCCGCACTTTAAAAGAAAAAGAAGTGTTAAACAGCGTCGAAAAGTCATATAATTATATAATCAATCCTTGACCAATCCCCCCTGAGTGGGTATGAGCCATGTCAGAGGCAACAGCAACAACAGTGTCGGCTTCTGCATTTGTGGACACTCACAGCGCGTCGCTCAAATACAAATACGTAACAACTGCGACAGTGGTTAGTTCACGCTTGTCCTGTGTATACCTATGCGTCCTTTTCGAGCGTCCTCCTTTGTGCTGCGGCGGCGCGTTGCAAGTATCGAGCTGCTTGTCGTTCTTCGTGTGACAAACTAATTTCTTGCTATCGCATTCATTGCTTCGCCCTAGTGGCGAAACTGTGATTTTTTTTATAACGTGTCGACGCGGGCTGCTGTCGCTGTACTCTGTTTACACATGCCTACCTCGTGCATCAGACATCCTGTGAAAGGTGGACGAGGACCGAAAGAAGGCCAGGTCTCGGAACTGCTTGGGAAAAAGACCTTATGCAGGCGTAATGTTGGTGAAACGTGAATTGTGGTTGCAGTGCTGCCCATCTAATTTTATAAACACTACATTTGTACTCCAACGATACAGGCGTCAAGTCGGGTTAGCGTCATTTGTAGTTAAGCGTCATCCACTGAAGTTGGTCTACGTAGCACTATCCAGGGCTACCCACCTCGCAAGCACAAGCGCTATATTTCAGCTGACCAATTATGGTGTTGGTAATACCCATGTTGCTCATGGAATCGTTACGCAACGGTAAACAACTGGTTATATAAAACATATGACCTGTTCAACATACGTGCGTGCGTATAACATTGCTGTGCGTATTGCATTTGTAATATGTTTAGCGTCATTTCGTAACGTCTCGCTCAACAAAAAAAAAAGACAAAAAACCAGAAGGTCTCACGCATTGTGGGAATCGATGTAATGCGAAGCAGCCAGCAAGGAGCAAATGATGCTGTAAATAACATGCACATCATGATTTCCATGTTAGGACCTGTCATTTATAATGTCCCGCAATACCACTTTTGGAGTATATCAAGCTAGCGAACTGGACGCAAGTGCACCATGAGCATGGCATGTAAATCACGTTGTACAGGGCATGCATGTCATGATTTTCTTGTTACCACCTGCCACTTATGTTCGCCATACAGTCACGTCACGCAATGCCAAATTTGGTGTATATCAAGCTAGCGAAACGGCCGCGAGCGTGCCATGAGCGTGTTATGCAAGTCATGTGTCACATGACGTGTCATGATTTCCATATTACCACTCGTCATTTATGTTAGTCATACAGTCACGTCACGCAATACTAAATTTGGCGTATATGAAGCAAGCGAAAGCGCCGCGAGCGTGCCATGAGCGTGGCATGCAAGTCATGTTGCACAGGACATGTCATGATTTCCATATCACCACTTCTCATTTATGTTCGTCATACAGTCACGTCACGCAATACAGAATTTGGTGTATATCAAGCTAGCGAAACGGCCATCAGTGTACCATCAGCGTGGCATGTAAATGATGTTGTACATGACATGCACGTCATGATTTATATATTACCACCTGTCATTTATGGTGGTCATGCACAATTGTGTCATCGTACCAATTTTTAGATATATCAAGTTAAGAAAACGGCCTCAGAAGCACTATGGCCATGGCGTGTAAATCATACTTTTCATGACAAGTTAGTCATGATTTTCATGATATGACCAGCCATTAATGTTTGTCATACAGTCATGTTATGCCATACCAATTTTGGTATAAGTCCCATTAACGATGCAGAAATGTCTCATCACACCATTTTTTTTATATATCAAGTTAAGGAAACGGCCGCAGGAGCACTACGGTCATGGCGTGTAGATCATACCGTTCATGACTAGTTAGTCATGTCAGTCATGATTTTTACGATATGACAAGGGTATTTTAGATAAAGCATCCCTTATAGGCTACTTGGGGAACAAAAACACCTCCATATTCTCATTTCTGCACATTTTGGTTATGCAAAAGGGTGTTTTGCTTGCATGAAACCGCCTTAAGGGTCTCAAGTGGTTTACAAGGTATGGCAGCTCTCAAGTATAACGCCATATGACGATACAGCTGACAAATGTAATGTCATGGTTTATGTAATGTCATGGCGACTCAGAATTCATTATATCTCCAGCCCACTATAGAAAATTAGTGCTTACTGATAGCAAAAAAAAAAAATCATGTTATCGAAAACTACGAGTATACGAAGCTTTCCCTGAGCGCGTCCTCATCGATATGACTGGCAATAACTGCCTAGTCAAACAGTAACCTAATCAGCCCTACAGTTAATACGAAATGATGCGGTTACTGATCTTACAATGTGGCTTCAGTGTCCAGAAGAGCGACCTCCAAATGTATCAGGCGCATACACGAATGCTACTGTTTAATTCTAACTTTGATACTGACATTAGAGAAAACTACGCAAAACTTGTTTAGCCCCATTGCCAGGCTGGCATGTAACGGGACCAATTCTACGATAGATCTACATAATTCAGCAAGCGGTGACAGTAGATACAAAGGACAACATAATAAATACAGATATTAAAAACCATGCATGATTCAATGATACAGAGTAGTGGTGAAAGAGCAAGGCATTCACCAGTGGGACGCTCTCTGGTCGTGAAGCGCGAGCGTTGTTTGGCGCGGAGCTTGCGTACACTGCGGGGCGACCGAATACTTCTGCGAATATGTTTTGAAAGCGGTCCAAGTGGAAAGTCGTGCCCAGCACTTGGAAAGGGGTTTATTGATTGACGTCGGGTACCTGGCAGAAAGTCGTCGCAGCGAAAAATTACACCATCTCCCGCTAAAGGGAACCATGTGTAGATGCGAAGCAGCGGGCGCTAACGCTTACACTGGCGGCGGCGTTGACGCTGGCGCTCATCGCAGCGTTGCGCAGGAGAGAAAACTGGGGAGGCGCAAAGCACGCAGTGATGGAGCGGTGTTTCCTACTGGAACATGCCAATCGCTGCTAATGGGCAATGAGAGACAGAAGACTCCGACTGGACACAGAGACCCGCAGTCCGCTCTTAGTTAACGCGCACGCTGCGAATTTTTATTGTTCAACAACGCACAGGAGAAATCTCCCACCGGCACCACCTTGGAGGTCAAGGTGGTGCCGTGGTGGGCCAGTGAACGGTTGTGCAGCGCGAGCAGTCGGTTTTTTCAACCAAGAGACTCGCTAGCAGACGCTGCCTGCGTCGGCGTCACGAGGCGAGAGAGGGGGGGGAGCGTAGGAGAGGAGAGAGAGGGGGGGGGACGCGCATGCACAGTGGGAGTGTGGACGCCGCGGGCAGGGATGCCTAGAGGAGTGAGGGGGGCAGCGTAGGAGGGGAGATAGGAGGGGAGGCGCATGCGCAGTGAGGGTGTGGTTGCCGCGGGGAGGGATGCCTAGAGGAGAGAGAGGGGGAGAGGAGGTTTTAGTTTTTTTTAAAGGGTTTGCGCACGCGCAGTAAGGGTGGTCACGCCGCACACCACCACCGGAATAAGCTTCACCATAAGATGCTTCACATCTAAAACAGTTCAACGGGCTCGGCGCCAACAGCCTGCCATTAGTAACTGCTTCGCTCCTTCACCACTACACGGAGGATAACTGCAGACAAATAACCATTAATGCAATCGTAAGTTATTTGCTGTACATGTAATGCTTCATGGCCACGGAATAATTCTGTGCTGTTTTCGCATTACTCAGTATGGCAAATGAGAGCGCCGTGAAAGTCGATTAGCCTTTTACCTGTAGAAGTTGTCGGCTGCAGCTTTTCTACTGCGCGCAAGATAAGGTGCTTAAGAGAAAGTCATCGTGTTGATTACTCTATGTATAATATCAGCAAAAATGAATGCGTGAACAGAGTCCAGCGGAAGTACATGCATCAGTTGAGACAGAATTATTTTGTAGTATCTCTCCTTGAAAATGTAATAATTCTCTTTACCCTCTTTCGTAAGCGGCTAGTAGATTTCAGATGCGTTTTACATGTACGACCGCAGGATGCTATGCAGCAACTCAGATTACTACGCACGCTTGCTAAATAGAGGATGGGCAAAACCTTCGTGCCAACACATTCGCGGGCCTTTAATAACGGCTGGAAACCATATACCAGCTTCGAGCATGCTTCACCTCTACGGGATTGCCAATTGACATCTGAATGATACATGCCCCCTAAACACTTACACGACGTTCCTCTGTGCAACAATTCAGTCTCTAACAAAAAGTTTGCCTAATAAACTCGATCCGTTTCTTCGTAGAGTGAAAAACCACGTATTTAGTTTTGTCTGCCCTAATATTTAGGTGAATGTACTAACAATGGAGTGGTTAGTACAGCGACGTCCATATCTATCCGGTCTTTGTTCCTCATTCTCTTTTCTTTTTTATTGCGATAGCAATTATATGGACAGTCTCGACGGGTTTTTGCCGTCGCCGTCGCCGTTGCCGTTGCCGTCATTTCGCGTAGAAAGTCCAAATTGATAGATCCCCCCATTGCATCCTACGTTCTACCCGCAGGTAACAGCGCGGGAGCGGGGCCGACAAACGCGACTGAAGCGAACATCAAATGAGCCGGCGCATCTCCGTCGCTCCGAGGCGTATGCGATAAGATCCCTCCGCCTGTTCGACCAGCCGGGGAATGCTCAAGAAGAGGGGGAAACGCCCCGCGCGTCTTTAACAAGCGCGGAAAGACGCGAGGGGGGGGGGAAGTCCCTCATGCAGCCACTGCGACCTTTGGTTTTACGAGCGCGGTCGTCGCTGGCGCACGCGTTATCTCGCAATCTCAGCAGCCGACAGCGGGCGGCTGGCTCCTACGTGCTCCGCTCTCAACGCGAGGAGATTGTGCGAACAATGTTCCTGGAGCGGCCGTATGCTCTTAAACCAGCATTGTGTAGAGTTGCGTAGCTGCCAGCCTCACTTCGAATAAGATTATAATTTGTTGCTATCGCATTCACTGCTGCACCCTTGTGGTGAAACTGACTTTTTTTCCAGTTATAGACCAACTAGCTCCCTTGAATGCCGTTTTGACATATCCGCAGTTTTCTCTGCGTATAACACGCCTCCATCATTTTCATTGCTTTATGGTTGTACCGCATCCGCATTTTTTTGGGGGCACGCACAGTTGAAGCTGCGCGGGCCAGGCGCCCCTGTTCTCTTAATTCAACAATACATGTGTATGCTCAACAGGTATAAATAACCTTCGGAAATCGGCCTCGTGTTAACGTACATGACGACCAACGATTGCGCGCGCCCACACACCGTGATAGGAATGCTGATTCTCTTTCTGAATAACAGTTCACCTAGAAAGGTTCAGTTATTAAATTACATGTTTCATAGTGTTAATATCTCATTTGTCACAACAGAGTGAGTTGCATCAGTTACGTGATTAGTCCACTTTTCTCAATATGAGGAGCGAGAAACAGCTCTGTATGACGATGGAGCACGCAGAGAACGCCTCCTTCAAAGTAGCCACATTCTTGCATGGCCTGTGTCAATCTCGTCACGCTGAGTGTACAGAAACCCTGGCATCACAACAGCCCTAAGCTTAACCTATAAGGGAAGAGACACGACGTCTTCCTTCTTTCTAGTTATCATAACCGTTTTATTATTGCCAAGACCTATTTGCCTTTGTTCCTATTTTTTTTTTTGCATGAATGTACCTGTTTCTGGCTTTTAAAGAACAGTATGTTTTTCCCAGCTCCGACTTTTAGGAAGAACTGTTTTCTTTACATCACTAAGGTTTTTTTTTTCTTGTAAAAGCTGAGGGACACTATCGGTCAGGCGTTCTGAAGTTCCTTAATGGATTGCAAGTGAACCCATAAACTTGTTAATTGAATCCTAATACATTCGCCTAAGACGACCCGAAGAGGAAAGCCGCCATCTTTTGCTTAGTCGATGTACTGATCCTCCATGCCCCCCCACCCACCCTCCGGATGCTTTCTTCACTTAACGGGGTTTTTTGCACTGCCTCCAGGATCGGAGGCATTGCAAGCTTTCTGCACCTTGCCTGGTTTTGCATTGCCTCCGTGATCAGCCCACCTTTGAGCGAGCAAAGATATTCGATGCCGTCATTATGTGACGTCATAGTGAAGTCGTGATGACGTCACAAACTTTCGCGAGTTGTGACGGCATCACGTGATGGTGATTCGTTGCATCACTTCTGTTGACGCCGGCAGTCGATTGTCGCGTTTGGTTAGGCATCAAAGCCTTCCTCATTCAAACGTATACATAATAGTGTAGACTTTGAGGCACCAAATCTTATTTGGGAACGCTATTTCTAAATATTCCCAATGTCAAGAGGGAACTATAGGCAAGCACATGGCGTGAAACTGAACATGCTGTAGATGATGACTGCAGCGTCACAAGGAGACAGAGGATGCTCAATTTATACCTGGGCAACCAAATCGTGCACGTCGTCGCCTAGTGGCTGCGAAGGCTGCGCCGCCTTCTCGGGCGTGGATTCACGGGCGACGTCACGCGGCGGGATCGGTGGCTCCGGAGTCAGGGCCTTTCCGAGGAACGGAGTCCTGTGTGACGTCCTTGCGCGGTGTCTCCGGCTGCTTCGTCACTGGCTCCCCTCTGAACGTGGCCCCATGCTGCAAGCCCAACGGTTCCGATGATAACGTCTTCGCAGGGGTGACGATGGCCGAGACATCACCCGAACGGCTCGGCGGCGCTGATGCTGGCGACTTCGCAGGGGTTGCGATGGCCGAGACATCGCGCGATCGGCCCTGTGGAGCTGATGTTGGAGTATCCGGACGCACTTCCGCGGGCGTGCTCGTTTCTGCAGGTGGTTCGCCGGTTGGCTTGACGCCTGCCTCCTGCGGTTTTAGGTGACGACAAAGAAACTTGCACAACAACGACAGTTTGTACTGGAACTTTTGTAGGCACTCGCGTTATAAGCACACTGCACAGATATACGATCGGTATCGTACTAATAGTTTACTGTCTGACAGTTTCAAAAGCCAGAAACAGAATTAGCAGGAATACTCACGAGGTGATGCCACCTTTAGGTTACGGCACCAACCCGCCTTGACATCATAGATTTTGACGACCTCTGCTAGGGCTTACATATATTTTCATCGCTCAAAGTGAATGGCCTTCTTCGAAAGGGGGCAAGCCATAGGCTAAAGAAGTTCCAAAAAACTTGATGGAGCCATTGCCGAAAATACTACAGGAAGACAAATTCGTGACCTTACACTGGCATTCAGGAGTAAAGAGTGGCCACAAAATTAAAACTGGGAAATTCGACCTTCACTTCCTCGTGTAATTAATGTACCCGTGATGATTAAATTGACGACAATACAGATGCCAAACAACAAACATAGTCTAAACATACGTAAAAGTCCCTATAACACGAAGTTGTTGAGCTGCAGCCGGCTATCTACTGACAATTGTCGTGTGGGGAGTGGCATTTTTTCTGGTGAATTATTTGTATTATTGAAATTTTCA